>JAOBYG010203860.1:0-10133 GCA_025403545.1 Epizoanthus stellaris
CCCTCCTGCATGATAAATAATAAACGGTACCTAAATGAAGCCAACAGGGTCGACTTGGTACAGCCACAGGACACATCTGTCCTATACTGGTGATGCAGCATTTAGATAGACAAGGGTATTGTTAGATTTGAGTTTTTATGGAAATTGTATTTCGCAAGAGAAGATTTTTGGTATCTACTAGCTTCTTTATATGCATCGTCATTTAGGCTTGCAGTTCTTTTTAGTGGATTGGTTCTTTCTTTGTAGCTCGCTACATGCAAGCACTGCACTTGTTGTTCGGTGAGTGGCGTGTCTTTATTTTCAGTTTCGCTGTTGATGTGTTATCTGTGTTGCTCAGTTCTTCGAATGGCACGCTTGATTTTCAGTAAAAACAAAAACAACAACAACAACAACAACAACAACAATTTATTCGTGCCATAGATTTATATATACAATATAAAGGAAGCAAAGCAGGCATGTACAGACACGAGCTGTGTGCAGTAGCTAAGGCTAATTGAGCAAACCTGCTCTCCTGAGTAAGTTACATATGGTAAGACAAACACTTATAGTTATAAGTTATAAGTTTACATAAGAGACAAATAACACACAACTAAGTAACAATAGCTGAAGCCAGGAGGTAGATACATTAACCAATATGTATGTATGTATACAAAGGTAAGCTAGACAATAATATAAAGGAGCATAGCTACATCAGACGATCAAAATCAAAGTCACACTGGTACTGAAAAGTGCTTGTATAAATTTCGAAAATCCTGTTTGATGTTTATTTGATACGATTCCAAATTTTTACACCAATGAAACGTAGACTTAACTTGCCGTAATTAGTTCTAGCAGAGGAAAGATACATATTTTCCTAGTCGAGTGTTATAATTATAGCTTTAGATTTTACTGATCTTGAAGTCGCAAAATGACGGAGGCAACTCATTTGTGTAAAAGTCATGCATTCAGCTTGCGATTAATGATTAATCATTAAAAGTACTTCTGAAAAACATAACCATGACCAATCAGAGAAGAGAAAAAGGCGCGTATTGTTATTGAAATCGCGCATGATCATTAGACCGTGGATGGTTGAAAGCGGTAAAATTGTCTCTCGTTGTTAATAGCCACAAAGGTTTTCCTTTGTTTTCGCATGGTTAGGTTTATGTAAGAGTGTGGGTAGTTATCTATCTGTGAGTGATTGTTATAGTTTAATATTGTCTGGTTATGCAATAGCCGGTGTGCTTCGTTCAAGCAGCTACGTGATGAACCGGTTAAAAGTGAGCTTCCAATCAACAATCAAATAGCGGTAGGGCAAAATTTTGAGCGACATACACTCAGACGACGTGGACATTTGGGGTTAGGATTTCATATTCGTAATGTTTCCGTATTCACGACGTTTTCTTGAATAACAAATATCCCGGCTTCGCAAGCGTTTACAGTAGATAGCGACTCCGGAACACGTGTTCTTCATTTGTTAATTTGCATATTGGGGTGGTTGTATAGGAGTGATCCTGGATACGAGATGAACATTTGAGTGAACCCGGTGTAACAGCGGATTTGGTCCCCCCGCGGACTGTAGATCTGAAGTAAGCACAGAGTCAACTTGCTCTTGATACTAATTTGTTGTTTCATTTAGGAAGGTGGTTGTGACAGCAATCTGCAGAAAGAACACAAATATCAAACCAGAGAATTTATTAAATTGCAAAGGGATAGAGTGGGAATGGTTTGACCATTGTTTTATTTGCAAATATATTCATTTGGTTTTCGGTACAATTTTAACACATCCTCAGATTACTGGACTTTGCATAATGTATATGCGAGGGATATCTGAAAAATATAGCAGTCTTTAGGTTTGGAATATTTCGGTCAAGAAATGAGAATATTGTCTCATAAAGAAGCGATTATTCAAAAATTAATACTTGAGTTTCCATTGCAAAGTTGAAGATGGTTGTCTGTTTAAATTATTGAAAAGAACATAAAGAATCAAATACTGAAATCAGATATAAAAAAACATCAAAACTGACTAAGAAATATGGTTTTTGTACTTTCATTATTCCTGGTTTTAATGATTGACAACTGAACTGTTAATCTTTTGATGTGTTGCGGCTTTATCATTCCCAAAATTATGCGTAATGGAAATCGAAGTGACTTTTACTGGGAAAGAAGGTCAACCAAAGATTATTCGATGCACAACCAGGCTTGGGATTGAGCCCAAACCTTAATTGGGTTAGAAGGGAGAGATTTTACCACTGCACCACCTCTCTGCATATAAATATCACAGATACCTTGATTGTTTTGGTATACTTTTTCAGCAGGGGTCTGCATAAACAAAAAAGTCTTGGGTTGACACAAAGGTACCAATGTACTCTTGACCATCATGTTTCTGTCGACGAGTTTGCCCAATACCAAAACAAAGTTTGTGCAAGTTCCAAATTATAATACATACCATTCTTCTTTAGGCATCTTCAGTCTTGAGGTATTCCTCAATTCTTGTGATTGTTAATATCTGCTGGTTTATTCTACAAAAAAAAAGACAAAGGGATTTAAAATTTTCGCTTGCTTTTGCAATGGAAATTTTTAAAAATTTAGATTTTCATGTGCAGTTTTATAGGTGATGAGTACTTACCTTGAATAACATATCAGGGTTGAGGACCCTGGCACAGGGTCACAAAATGGCTCAAGGAGAGCCAGTTATTGGTTAGCGTATCGGAAGAGAAGTCTTTATTTGTAGGTATTCATACAATCTGGTCTACCATTATGAATTTCATCAACACAATTATATAACGAAATTATTAAAAAAATGTGCTAAGACTACTCTTCAAAACATATCTTTACTTTTTGAAATAACTGTTTGTTTAAGGTGGCCCATAACAGTTTCAATACTACCAATATGGGTGGGAACAAACTTATTTTATTTACAAACGAGTCAGTTAATTGAATTTATAGTTGTGATCTGAAATGATATTTCCAAAATGTTTTGCAAAGGACATGCTGGAGTGAAACAGCAAACTTTGAAAACAGTTAAGCCATTTGCAAAGTCTGTAAACTTCTTTGAGGATAGATGCAGGGTAACTAGAAGTCAGTCACATTGATTCAGAATAAAGGAAATTCCAAAACAGATTCTGTGCATGGTTATTATTGTTTGCTGAATATATAGAATAGAGTGCTAACATCTGCTTTCAAAATATATTTCTTGCTCGATAAATTAAAAAACACCGCTGTTTGATAAGTTGTGAATTATGTTTAATTTGTTTTGAAAAATAAGTTTGAAAATATCGAGATTGCAATAGTTTCTTTGGAAAACTTATGTTTCAAGAACTTGAGAAAACTATATTACAAAACCATTTGATATTTGTGCAAACTAATTATTGATTTTTAATACAAACAATAATTTTCAGAACAAAATGGGAACGCTATGAGGTTATTCATGGAAAATTTTGCTACAAATAGCACTCATGAGTTTTTCTCAATTGTCTGATTGAAGTAAAATAAACTTATTTTGCACTTTGTTGTACATGCTGAAAAAACTGTTATGAGCCACCTTAAACAACATCTTATTTTGTGCTTTGTTGCACATGATGAAAAAACTATTACAAGCCACCTTAAATGATAACTTAATTTTGGGAAACACTAGATAGGTGAGAACAAAGATTTATATGTTGCATAGGTTCACAAGAGCTTTAGAGATACTTTAATGGCTTCATGATCAGAATAGTATATGCTAACAACAGAGTTATTGAGGATTGAAAACCTATCTGGATTTATGTAGATATGATCCAGTAAGCTTCCAGCTGAAACAAATGTTGGGCTTTGGACAATCTGCACATATTTAAGTACTTCCATTACATTTCGTAGTTGCTTGGATTCACTTTCATTCAAGTAGTCTATGTTAAAGTCACCAAGGATCAGATCAACAGAGTTATTACTGATGATATTTTGTAGGTTGATAACAAACTGTTGTGTGTTTGAGGCATGGTTTCGGTAAAGCAAAAGCAATGATTTTTGTCTTTGAGTTTTCTTGTTACAAAGTGTAAATTTAAGTGCATTTACAGAAGAAAAGTATTCAATACCCGTTATGTCAACTGTATTCCTGAAACAAATGGCTAAGCTTGAGTATCTATCACTATTATCTTGTCTTAAAATATCAAAAGGATGGAGATCTCTTCTAATTTCGTTGTCAGAATCGGTAAGATTCATCTGTGTTTCAGTAAGTAGCAAGATATCTGAGCTAAAAACAGCTGGATGATGTTTAATATCAATGCTCTGCTTAGAAAGAGATCTAACATTTAGCATTGTGATATGAATGGAAGGGTCATATTCAGAAACATTCTCAAATTGCTGCTGAGACCTAGTACTGTTTGCATCGGCCATCATCTCTCTGAGCCTCTCATATTCTTCACGAACTCGGAGATCTGCTTTTATGTGTTTGCTCTCCAATGTTCCAATAATGTAAATTCCTGACAGTGAGGTTGCATGGCTCAGTGCTACATAGATTTGTCCATAATTGAATTATTTCTGTTTGAACAAGTCCAAACTGATTACAACATTTTGTAACGTTAGGCCCTGAACTTTGTGAATTGTACATGCCCAAGCTAAGCTTAGTGGAAATTGGATTCTTTGAATTTCTGGTGATGAGCCTTTTCCCTGCCTTATTCTAATCTTAGCTAACACTGGAAAAATAGGCACTACTCGATTGTCTTTAGCATAGTTATATGTACACTTATCTATGGCCATTCTACCAGCTTGGTTATCATCAAATTTAACATAAACTTTAGCTGGTTTACCAACTTGGTCTACAGCAATCCTAACAACAGTTCCCATTTGACCATTTATGAGCCTGTCAGAAATATAAATATTAGTTGTAAGCATGACCCTTGCACCTTCTTTGATGAGAATTTCTGAGTCTAAGCCACCTGTCTCAGAACTCCCTCTTGAAAGAGCTTTCTCAATACACTGTTGTGGAACATTTGGTGGATATTGATCTTCAGCTTTTAGTACAAATAACTGTGTAGGAAGCATCTGTAAAAGCTTCATGTTGTGTCCATCAACTGGTTTGTTTTCGGCCCATATGTGCAATGCATCTTTTGGATAATTAGTATTGCATTACATTGATCTGCTTTGAATGCATTTGATATCATCTTCTGTATGCGAACCGGTCCTAATTCTATTAAGAAGCTCGGTGAATATTTGGTCACCCTTTTGTCTCATTATTTCAGTTAGTTCGACCATCTTAAACACATGCCATGGATGACACAGGTTATGCATAGCATTTTTGTAATATAAAAATACAAGTTTCTGACGAATTGGTGGCCGCTCATAGAAGTCACCTACTGTAATCACACTAATTCCAACAAATAGCTTGGAACTTGGTGTTGCAAATATTTATTTTAGTCTCTGATGTATGCAAAGTAGCATATTGTTCGAGACCATAGAAATCTCATCAATGATTATGAGCTTAAGCTCCGCCAGTGATAGCCTTCGCTGTGTTCTCCTTTGTTGTGATAATGCTGGTAGATTGTTTCCAACTTCTTTTGGAATACCTAAGGCAGTGTTGATAGTTGTTTCATTGATATTTACAGCTGCAACACCTGTTGGGGCCATTAAGAGGACTGTAGGTTTTTCAGGGTTTGATGGACCATGTCTAAATGTTTTTATTGCTGTATGATAAATTGTTTTTATCAAATGAGACTTTCCAGTTCCAGCACCACCTGTCATGAAGAGGTGCAATGGTTCTACCTGTTTTGGCTGCTTACAGTTCAAATTTTTCCTCTTTGTTCTACACCAAGTCAAAGCAATGTCATAGGCATGGCGTTGTTTGCAATTCAAAGATCTAACAGATTCACGAAGTAAATCATCTGAAATATCTGAGGGTTGAGAGTGTGGTGTGACTATGTTAGATTGTTTGTGAGACTGCACTGAGTCTGTAAGATGTTCGGGAATCGGCTGATTAAAATTATCATCTGATGGCAAGCTGTCTTCTAATTCTATATGCATGTCTGCATTTTCTTGATCATTGACAGAATCAAATGAATTTAGGCCACTAAGGTCATTACTTCTCAGAAATTCAAACGCTTCTTGTACAGCTTCAGCATCTGGTTCAAACTTTTCCCTATTACTTTCAACTACAGCTTGTACATGTGGCTCATAAAACTTTGATGCATATGTTTGTTCTTGACCAATTAGATCTTCAAGTTCATTTCTCCAGGTGAAATACAACATAAGCAAATGATGGACATTTTTTTCTGGTTCCTTTCTCTTATTGGGAGTGTGAAATCTTACAACAGCCCTAACTTTTCTGCACTTCATAACTTCATTATAATTCATTAACTTGATTTTATCTGGTAGTGATGTGGCACTTCCTTCAAGGGTATGCTGTGCTTCAGCCACTGTATCAGTAAGAACCTCTGGCTGTGCATCATTCGTTTCATCACTTTTGAATTTATAATCTTTGTAGTAGGAAGCGGCAAAGTCAGCGAGACACAATTTGTCAACATTTACAATGGATTTTGGTCTGTTGCTATAGCGTTCAATGACGTTTGACTTGAAGATATCTGTAGAATCATCATCTATCTCAACAAGCTCATCTTGGCTCTTTGGTATGCGAAATCTATTCTGTGGGAAATCTGTGCGTACATAAACAGATTTTGGAAACGTTTTCCTTAACCAAAGTTCGGGTAAGCACCTGTACACACATTCTTGAGCACTAACTTTCCTATTTGAGAGGAAAGCTGCTCCCACTTTCTTAAGTGTGTTTTTAACATTTAAATTGGACGTTCGAGCTTCTTTTGCAGCATTTGCAATAGCCTGCGAACTCTCAGTCTCATCCTTGGATAAATATGAACATACATATGTAATGCATTTGTAATGGTTAAAAACCGGCAGTAAATCAACATTTGCTGCAAATCCCTGTATTCCTGCAATAAAATAATTATTGATAAAACAACTGTCTGTTGCCCGCTTAAGATGCAAGTCATAATGAGAATCTGTAGAGATTGATAAAGCCCAGTAATATTCTTGTTCAGAAACTCCAGCAGACTCAAGAAGCTGTGCAGCTGTCAAACTCTGGTCATACTCAGATTTACTGGGGTCTAAAACTTCATTAATTTTTGATTTCACTACACCCAGAATGTCAGCTCTTCTGGCTAAGGTGCTTTCTTTCACTTCTTCACATAAATCATCTGACAATGGCTCAGCTATAATTGTTCTGTCTGTAAATAACTGACCAAAATTAAATCTGCATGGTATGTTTTTATACTTTCTACAAGTTTTAGAGTGAGTGTGCTTCTGGTAAGTTGCAACTAACTCATGGAGTTCAGGGTCACTATCCTTATTTGGGAGATAGGCATGGACATGTTTGTCTATAAATTCTCTGTAGGCTTCAACAGTGGCATCTGAGAGACTTGGAAAATCACCAGTCCCGATTAGTGCATGTAAGTGAGGAGAACCTCTCATCTGAAATTCAATTCTTAGAGCATAATATATTATTTTACCAACTGGAGCAGCATTCGACATCAAGACTTCCTTGAATAATGTTTCAACTCTATACTGAAAGTGTTTAGCAACAACAACTGGATTCAAGTTAAGCATTGAACATCTCTCATGATATGATAAATCATCAACTTGCTCATCTGTCATATTTGTCCCCTGAGTTCGGGAAATTATTTGAAACAGCTCTGGCCACCTAAGGTCAGCACAAGACAAAGTCATGAACCATGTTGGAATGCCAAGCTGTTTGACCATAGATACAACTTCATACATAAACCTTTGCCAATATGGAGGAGAGCCTGGTATCTGCCTCATAAACAGATAAGCTTGGTCTTTGTAAACGAGGTTCTGCAAACCCTGTTTATCTGACCGGACTGTTGAGGCTGTCAGATGTTGACTACTTATCTTTTTAAGAGCAATATTTATGCTATCAGATACTTTCTTTTGTTCAATTATGAACTGCGCAAAAAACAGGTACTCTGGGTTTGTTGCAAACCTTCCACTGTAATGCAAAAGTCTTGCATTAAAATACTTTACCGGGGTTAGTTTAATGTCTCTTTTGGCTGTAAAACCAAATCTTCCCTTTGGAAATAATGTTGGAAATGCAAGCTCTTCACACAGTTTGTCATTCATGAATGAGACAGGATGTTTATTTTCACCAGGTGCTATGCTGTAAATTTCATTTCCTAGTGATGAGCAACTTTCATTTTCTTGCTCAATGACAGGATAACCTGGAATTCGTGCCTGTAAACAAGTTTCACTGATTGGTAACCTATTTTCATTCAGTGGGTCATCAATCTCCTCACATGAATCATCATCATTCACAAAATGTGGAGCATCTGCAATATTTGAGCATTCTACACTTGAATCTGAATTATCATTATATGTACTCAGAGATGTAACACATTTGTCAATATTTGCAGTGTTGATGGATATCTTCTCGTACAAGACATTGTTACTCTTAAGCCACATGAGGGCATTTGTTACTAGTTGTGGTCTTACAGGTTGAAAATAAACATGTCCTCTAAATTCTTGCTTCCGTTTTAATTTCAGCAGTATTATTCCCGAGTCTGCAGGAGGGCGAGGCAAAACTCTGCAAGTATTTTCACATTCAACTGGAACATTACAAATTGCACCTTTGATTTAACTTTGTTGGCCTTTCGGCATTATCACTATCTTTTCAAACACTATTCTCTGGGCAATTAAAATCTGTTCCAGTTTCTCAAGTACAGACAGTTCTGGAGGAATTTCATCCACATATAAATCATTATAAATAGCTTGACAAGGAACAGTTCCCTTCAAAGCCTTCAGGTGACAAGTTTTACAAATGTATTCTTTGCCGTCAAAAGACTTCACATCAGTAAAAATAAGTTGGTTACTATACTTGCTCTTCTCTAACACTACAACTGTTTTTCTATAAAGTATTATATTACAAACTGAACATATATAATATGGACCTTGTCTAATTTTCTGTTTAAAAAGTGAAATATAATGGTTTAAATTATGTTCTTTGCTACCACAAAGATTTCTGACTTCTGCTAGCTTTGCTAATTTCTGTCTTTTTGCTGCTGGTTCCATATTATCATAATTATATTTCATTTTGTTAAGGAGTTGTTGCTTTGCTTCTGGATCCATAGTCCTATATTTTTCTCTCTTTCTTTCATTAATTAATATATATTTTATTTTATCATAATTATGCTTCACTTTGTCAAGGAGTTGCTGCTTTGCTTGTGGATCCATAGTCCTATATTTTTCTCTCATTCTCTCATTAATTGATGATATTTGTGCTGATGACTTATGTTTTCTTACTATCTGTTTCCTTTCCTTGGCTGATAGCTCACATAAACATGAAACAAACAGTAACTGATAATCCATTTCAAAACACTTAAATTTACTTACAATAACAGTACAAAACATATTAATCAGGGAATCTATATCTTTGAAAACCTGCAAATTATTGTCATGTTTGCTTACATCATAGATCATTACATTGTAGGCAAGTCCTTGTTTTGCATAATGCTGAAAAATGCAACCAACACAGTAACCCGAAATCCACAACAAAAAGCCAGTATGTTCTCCTTCATTTGCTGAAATTAGACCTTTCAGGCGTTTTTTACTACTACTACAGGTATCAGACATAATTCCTTGAAAACTTGCACCAGCAGCTACAGTGACATGACCAGTACCTATATTCAACTGGTTTGGCAAATCAGATATAAGCATATGTTTTCCAAAGCAATGTTTCTGATGAAATACTTTTCCATTTTCAACAATAAATGCAATTGTGTCATTATTCCAGTAAGTACAAGATTTAATGGTGGAAAAACAAATGGCATAAATACATATTGCACAACATTCCTTACAATTATAAAAATTAACTGTCAGCTTCTTAGAGTTTTGTATACACTTTACCATAGTTGTCAGTGTCAATCTCTATTTCATGTATGCTTACACCTTTAAGCTCATAAAGAATATTAGTTTATTCTGCATGAAGACTATTGAAATACTCCACTAAATCATTTAATGACTCGATTTCTATCAATGTACATGTACCACAAGGATCTAGCATACCTAATATGTCTTTGCTATGGGAATCAAATATTTTGTATTTCCCACAGGGGACGCAATATATTGCTACAGCTTAGCATCAAACCGTTAAAAGAAAAGAG
>JAOBYG010203971.1:0-10132 GCA_025403545.1 Epizoanthus stellaris
ACAAAAAATTTCCAATCAGGTAGGGGGGGGATGCATAATTTTGTAGCAATTTTAGGGGGGATTTAAAAAATTCAGCACTCTTTATGCAATTTCCTCCTCCCCCTCCTGATTTTTAATGAATGCAGCCTTATGTCGGTTAAATCTATGATTTCTAAGCCAAAACATACCGCTCCGGGCGCTGACATAGTGGTACAGTGTTCTGTTCTGTTCTGACAAGTGTCAATCAAGAATATTGTTACCATGATAACTGGGAGGGTTGTGTACCTACAACTGACAAATCAAGTTGTCCCCAGATAAACTCTACGAAAATTCTAAACGTTTTGAAGTGATAGCTGCTAAGTGCTTCCCATAGGGAAGTGGAGTTAGAAAACGTCTTAAGGGTGCCAATTCGCCCCCTCCCCCCGTCCAGGATAAACGTTGGCTGATAACAAATGATTTGCTTCATAAGTTATTAAGTATTCCAAATAGTCCGCAGTCTCAGTATACGGTTCTTGATCACTGGACATTAACCAAGTGTGGTCTTCAAGCAGTTTTATTTGTATAATCTTGCTGAAAAACCATTTCGTGTACTTTAAAAAAATATGTATGCCTGTTGTGTATTATCTCACAAACTGAATGACGCCATAACCCCCCCCCCCCCCACACACACACACACGTGCACACTGACAATTACATATATATTAGAAACAAACAAACAAGGTAATTATCAAGATAATGTTCTATTCTAAGATACAACATAAATTTTTTTTATTTCCCTTTGAAATATGTTTATATTTTACAATTGAACATAATTAAAACACGAAGATAATCATCACAACATCTTAATCTGAAGACAAGAAGTAAAAAGTACGTACCCCCACAATATCTGGCCGCTCATCAGGATTTGCTTTCAGGCATCTGAGTAGTAATAAAAAAATCATGATGTGCTATCATAAAGAGAATTCAGGAACAACCACAAGGGATGGACACATTGTATCTACAGCTTAACACTGCATAAGTATTGTAGTAACAAAAGCCACAGTAGTCTACGAATACTGATATTACATTTTCCTTAGTTTTTAATAAACGAAGTTTATAATAAATCGGGCGTGTTGAATTTTAATTTAAAAGTTGGCACGACTGATACTTGGTATTTGTGTGATATGGGTCTTCCCTGACAAAATAAACCAAAACATCCGGATTCTGACATTACGGTGTTACACGATATTTAATAACTGGTCAGTGACTATGATCACAGCAAACTTAAATAATGACCATGATTAGGTTTGCTTTTGAAAGAGGAAAACGATCTACTACAACAGAATAAATATTTTGTTAATGGAACAAACTTTCTCGAGTTCGGGACGGTTTGTTCGATCAAATAATCTTATTTTTAATCCTGCAATTCCAGGGTTTTTCTCATTTCTGTGACATTCCACCTACCAAAATATTAAAAAACAATCATCTCAGTTGAAAAGCCAGCGAACTGGTCTATAACAATACAGTTCAAACGCAACTGAATGAATTCCCTATGAACAGTCATGCACAATTAACGACAAGCACAATACAGTCACACAGCATCACCGAATCACAATGCGACACCCAGGCAGCCATTGCGCATGCTCACCTTGTAACAAGCGCTGAGACCCTGTCCGAGTACAGTCCAGCTGGTATGGGTTCATACTGTGCTTCCACTATCTGTAACACGAATAACATTTATAACAAGTAATGTACATATACAGAGTCCCAAGTGATGTACAATTTCACATGTATACCAATTTAGGCTAACAACAGAAATGTTATGCCATGAAACAATCCTTAATCTACCAACAAATTGTTTACAAAGCCTGGGGTTCAAATCAATGATCCTAAAGCAAGCCTTGACCCAAGCCCTAACCCTAACTGCCATTGGTGACCCGGAGTTTTAAGACATACTGCTATTAATGAAATGAAAATTTTAATTTTAAAACATTTCTCCCACCCCCATGAATGCCCCCTAACAGTGACTGGTTGCAACATGGCAGATGACAGTACCTTGGTGGCCAGGGCCAGCATGTTGGATGAGTAGAAGGGAGGCTTGAGGGTGGACATCTGGTAGAGGATGCAGCCTGCCGCCCACACGTCCGCCTTCTCGCCGTACGGCTGACTCTGTACAATCTCGGGACTACACGCAAAACAGTTATCAATGTTTCATCAACAGGTAAAGCAAATACTGAGGATCGCACAGGTCGGCTGACAAAACTTACAGATACTTTTTACTTCTTCATAATCACATATGTTTTTGCTATGTATGTACGTCTGGACTAATGTCTGCAGTTTTTGATCAGTTTATTTACAAACAAAACCAGCAAACTTGTTACAGACAAATACCATACAAAACAAAATGAT
Source organism: Epizoanthus stellaris (assembly GCA_025403545.1). Classification (NCBI taxonomy): domain Eukaryota; kingdom Metazoa; phylum Cnidaria; class Anthozoa; order Zoantharia; family Epizoanthidae; genus Epizoanthus; species Epizoanthus stellaris. Next base: position 2,368 of record JAOBYG010203971.1, read on the forward strand.
GTATAGGTAGCTAAAACAGCAATATAACTTCAAGAATATGATGAAATACTGTACTTAAACCTAGGAATCTATATGGCAACTTCACTGACAAACCTAAAAGTTAAGCAAGAGCTTCCAAGATACTCACTCGACTCATATTTGACGTTCTAATCTCAGGTTCTTAAAATTGACAAATCATTCTGGACAGTCACGTCATTGTGATAGCCAAACATGGAAAGTACAGTATTTAAAGCCCATTTATTTATTTCAAATCCAATCGCAGTCTTCGTTACACGTTGAGTGAAGGAAAATATGACTACTGAAACGAATTCCCATGCACATTTCAGCGAAGGGAGGAAAAACAGAAGTGTTTAAACTTACCAGGAATAGAGAATTGTCCCTACGACTGAGGTCATCTTGCTAGCATCGGGATTTCTCTGTTTTGCAAGACCAAAGTCAGCTGCAAGAAACAAACGCGTGCATTAGCTCCCAAGTCTATACTCCACGCGCAGATGGGCCCAGTACACTGTAATAACAAGCCTAAACTTTATTGTTAGCATGTTTGTGGATGAGCTATGATTTGTACTTGATAATGCACTAATCAAAATGTTTTCTATAAATGGATGAACTGAGTGAAAAATGAAAGCTGAAAAATGACTCAGTGATCATTTGCAACTCGCATCAGAAATCGCCTAATTGGTTTCAGTTTATCTCGCTATAATTGGTTCAAAATCTTGCTGAAAGCCCTCTTACTTACTCAAAAAAAAAGAAAAGTAAATCTGAAAATATTTACTACCACTTGTGTTTGGTTTGCTGTTAGATAGTAGATGCAGACTTTCTACTATAAAGTTTTACAAACTAAGAATTTGTATAAAGTATATATATAAAGGCCAAATTATGTTAAAATGATATTAAAAGGTTTAAGCAAAACGTTTTCGACAAAAAGTCATCTTCAGTGCTATGAAGATGGCAATTTGTCGAATACGTTTTGCTTAAATATTTTAACATCATTTAACATTTTGGCCTTATATATTTTATAAAAATTTTAATAGCAAATATTATGTCAAGCTAAGAGCTAGTCTGCCGGGCAAAACCAAATGAAAGACCCTTTTAATTCGATAAAGTAAGCTAACTGCATGAAAGAACATGCCGCTGTAGTAAATTGAAAAACTAAACTGTATTAAATAGCTAACTTTAAAGTGCGATGATCATGCATGAATGATGAATGATACAGTATATGTTTAACCTGTACTTACTTATTGTGACTTTATCATTCTCTCCCAGCATAATGTTGTTGGGCGTGAGGTCTCTATGGATGATGTGTTTTTCCTTGTGAATGTAGCGCAAACCTAAAACCAGCTATGGATGTGAACAGTAAACAAATGGAATAAGACACGAGCGAGAAATTGCAAACTGAAACAAAAGCTGAATCACTTGACGATAGAAGATGTGAAGTAACCGGGACTGTGTCAGGCCAGGCAATTCTACATTAAATCACAGTTGTCTGTAGCTGCATCCCGTACACAGTAGACCAATTCTTTACACCCAGACCAGTCGACTAGGCCTAAATCAGTAGACTCTACACAAAACATGTCGCAATTATTACATTAAAATTTAACTCATTTAAAACTGGATGTTTGAGCCTTGACCTATCTGAACCGGCGGAGGGGGATACCATCCCAGCGACATTCTTCTCTGATACTATTAGACTGCAAAACAGTCCCTTCTTTCGCCAGAAATCAGTCGAGAAACGGGATCGAGCGATTTTTTGCCGCACGGCCAAGGAAAAGGAGAATGGGGCGAGAGGCGGAATTGTTTTGCAGTCTATGATACTATAACAACTTCTGACTTTTCCCAAAATTCATCTGGAGAAATTTTGGTGTCATACAAATATTTCCCCGCCCCGCGTTGTTTTTATGACAAGCAAGTCTGTAAATAAACGTTTTTAATACAGTAAAGAACATTGTGAAACATTTCAAATAACTTCGAATCAATTTAGCCAACTTTCTGACACTACACATGTGAAAACGGCCAAAAATCAAAGATGAAAGATGACAGTGTTATCACGCTACAACCAACCAAATACGAATTGAATTTAGATTCTGCTCCAATTCCAATTATTTTAGAATTCATAATAAAAAAACTTTAAGTGGGGGAGTGCAGACAGAGCGTGAATGCACCCCCGCCATTCCCTCCCTCCCTCTGGCCAGACAAGGTCAAGGATCATGGAATATCCATGGAAAAGGTGAAGCAAATATATTGTATGATCAGTGAAGTGAGGCTTGTGAATAAGCACAAGCTACTGCCAGCATATGACAAGAACACCATGCGACTGACCTGTATAAAGATATGCCACAGCCTCTCTTCACCAAAGCGTTCCCCTTTCTCATTCAGTGAGTTAAAGTGTTCTCCGAGGGGCGCTCCTTCCACTAACTCCATTATCACGTACAGCTTGTCCTCTGAAACACCAAACGGACATTAGAACCATGTACGAAATGCCAAGCACCCGATAATGTCAGACATTCTCTGATACTTGATGGGTGTCCAGAGATTGGCTCCTCCCTAATTCCTAAATGTCCTAACCATTTCATATTGTGGAATGCGAGTAGCTTACACACTTTTTTTTCAATAATGCAACATTTTTTTCTGTAGTTTCTCTTCTCCTTCACAGCAATGTGCCCAGCCGAGCAAATGATTTTTCCACCCGTTTTGATTCTGATTTTTTTTCGAAATTCTTCCATCGCTGCCACACAGTGCCAAATGGTCGGTCCATAACGAAAGGTAATTTTATTAACTTTCTCTTTGTATCTTCAGCTAGTTATTTAGACACTGACGCTTCAGGCACCCTCTTTGAGACTGGTCTGTAACTCTCTCTCTCTCTCTCTCTCTCTCTCTCTCTCTCTGGGTCGGCCTTAGAACATAACTCAGTAGAAATCAGACCTACACAATGGCAACTGCTTGTTTGATCAAGTTACCTTGACTGTCAGCAGTTCCTGTTCTTTCTCTTGAAACCAACAATCGAAAACTGAAGAATGGAAAATGTGCCCCCATTTCCACGTGCCAGGTCACCTTTCAGCTCTCGAATCTCGTTTATCACAGCGATTATCAAGAGGAAGATGAGGGACTGGTCCCAGTGTACAGGTTACCAAGCACCTTTGAATGATTGACATTTGGAGCTACTGTTGAAAGCTTTAGACTAAAGCGTTACTTACTCTCCTCAAATGCTTTGCTACCAAACACCTTTGACATTTGGAGCAATAACAGAAAGTGTACTTACTCTCCTCAAACGCCTTGTAGTATCGAACCACATTTGGGTGTCTCATCTGAAGCACAAAATAAACATGTTAATTATATACCGGGACATTTCCTGGTATTCGCTGTATATGCCAGTACAGAGCAGTATATCTGGATGGAGAACAACAGTTCGGATATAACTTGTCAAGTGGACCTATTCGTCCTCTAAAGAGCCACTGTTACAAAATATCATTTATGCCCTTTGGATTTCTAAAAAACTTCTCGCCTTCCTTGTGTATAACATGGTCGAATGCCATTAAAAATATGCTATTCAACGAGATGAAATTACTGTGAAAAACAAAAGACAACCAGTGGACTTCATGCTGTTAAAGTAGACTCAAAAGGATAACTTTAACCCAGGGTTAGGCCAAATTTCAAATTGAAATTTCTTCAACTAGGAATATGTAATCCGGAGCTTATAAAGTATTGTTGACATAACTAAAAAACCCAGTTACTGATACGTCCAACATGACAGCCCGAATCAATCTATAAGGAAGTAAACCAAACTGTGGGTTAAAATGTTAACCCTGGGTTAAGGTTAACCCACTTTCGAACAACTGTGCCCAGGATGGCACAGGCTGAAATGGATTATTTTTAAATTCTTTGTTTTTTTCGCCTTCGGTGATACTTTCTTTCTATTCCGAGATGTTTATAGCCATCTAAAGCAAATTCTCAAAATATTTAGGAAATCAGTTACCATATTTATTCTCTAATAAACGAGATTTTCTAATAAACGCCTCCTCTAAAAACGGGAAATTTAATAAACTGCCTTGACATGACACTGAGACAGACGGAGAGACAGACAGACAGAGATTGATGGGTGGATGGCCAGACGGACGGGTGGATGGAAGGGTGGATGGAAGGATGCATGGATGGAAGGATGGATAGACTGATTGATAGATAAATAAACAGTAACATAGATAATAACAAATAATTGCCAGGTTATGTCTTGTACTTGGCTCCCTGCAGATAGACTACCAGTTGTTTGAGCGAGGGCACTCTCCTGGGTCTAAGCCAAGTAATTATGTGCAAAACATAAGCAGTTAACGTCTTATCAGATTCAACCATATACGTTATTTACCTGTTCTTTCATGATTGTACACTCGTTCACTATCTCCCCTACGCTCTTTCCTCTTTCCTTTGCCGTCTTTCCAAGTGCTTGACTGTGAACTGATATCTAAAATGTAGATATTTACCATTTGTAAGATCGTGATAAGATACAATGTAATCTGATTATTTAGCGTCAGGCAACATAAAAAGTTCAATCCCACCGAACTATTACATACCTCCTTCATCGCATAGAATGTCTGAGCACCATACTTTTTCTGAACCTGTGAGAACAGAGAGAAAAACGCTAAGAACACACTCTAGTACCAGGGTTAGAATTAGGGATAATGATGAGTTCTTCCTTTGCCGGAAATAGGAAGGAAAGATAACAGAATTATTTTTCGTGAATAACCCAATCAAAACCGAGACCTCAGTTCTGGTAAACGTAACTCCCACCCGTATAGTGGCGCTAAGGGAGAAAATAAGGAAAAGGAGGAACGGGTCTAAGCAGAGATAAAATGGGTCGAGTGAAATTCCTCCTCTAACCCACTGGCTGCTCTCCTCTCGGCTCATTTCCCCCCCGGCCTCAGAACCGCTTTATTTATCAACATTTATTAAGTGAGGGAAGGGTGGGTTGTAATGGCCTGACAACTCTTACTCCAATACTTTCTGTGTCAATTGGTTGTCCAATTTGTTTCTTCCCTCGCGGTTTCTTCTTAGAGCAAGTCACTCGTATGTACTCAGAAATAAACATTAGAACAGCCGCAATGGCAATTGCATGGGACTCAAGGGGTGAACCAGTCAGCAGTATGTCTCACTCACCTTGTACACACTGCCAAACGCACCAGAGCCCAGCAGCTCGTGCACTGCGTATGCACCAATCATGTGGCTGGGGGCTTTATTCTGGTTTGTGGCCTGAATGTTGCTGCGGATCACAGTAATGTCCTCCTCCTGCCAAGATAAGTAAAAGCTATTAATAATCTGAACAAGGAACGGAATGACGGGATGGTGTAAACTGTTCACTCGCAATTACTGTCTGTTGAACTGAGACATAATCACAAACTGGATATATCGAAATGTCACGACAAACATAGTAGCAAACTTAGGTCTCTCTAACCCAGTTTGTGATCATATCTCTGTAATAACTGGGGCCAACAACGTTCTCCTTATCTTTTTATCAAATGACAAAGACTGGAACCTTCTATTTTTCCAGTGTGACAGTCCACTAATCCTTTACAGTTTTCTGTCTTCAATACCCGGTGCATTTGTAGTAAATAGCTGCATTTAATGTTCCCATTTTTTGTTATATTTATATTTATATTTTATGGTACTTATAGTACTTTTTTTGGACCCCCATGAAAAATCACCTATGGTGACTGGGGCTTTCATTACTAAAAAATATATATCTTAAACATTAAGATATTTAACAAGTAAATAATTCAATGCGACAAACAGATACTACTCACTGAAACTGACAATTACTGCACAACCAACAAAACTTTACTTTCATATTCATAAATGCTGACTGATCATTCTGTCATCTCTGAAACTCCTGTGAGCACTGCAAAAGAACAGCCAGATTGATGTAGAAGGAACTGATACTAACCGACAGACCGTTCAGCGTCGCTACCAAAGTCTTGTAGGCACCAAGTTCCCGGACATAATGTCCTACGTCAATAAAGATCTCAAAAAGATTTGGGGGAAACAACCTGAGGGAAAATACAAGAATAGTTGAGAGAGTGGGTGGGTGAAATGTACGAATAGCGTTGCAATTCATTGGGTGGTTTGCATGCAGAACATTCTTAATTTTTGAACCTGATTTCCACATGATCGCTGGAATCACTAAGATCACTGCTAAACATGTTCAGTGATCTTAGCAATCACACGGTCATGTCATATGGAACATTGTGCAGCAATCGCAGTGATCGCAATCACCGGGATAGAACTGAACTCTAAATTAGTTATCCTGACAATCAAGAAAGATGGTAAATTTTAATGTGAACACTGTGCTGCGATCATGATCTCTGGACAGGGAAGTGGTCTATCTCAAGCCTGGTTTCAGACATTTCATACGATCGCTGGGATCTCTAGGACTGGTAAGATGGCTAAAATAATGTTCAGCAGCAATCCTATCAATTGTAACGATCGTTGGAAACCAGGCTTAAGCTGCCTTGTCCTCGGACGTCATTGAATCTACGCCCTGCCACCGCGCAAAGCCTGGGGACAAGATGGAGGATTAAGGTCGTCTGTTAGTTAGATGATCGATACATCATGAGACTGACAGGCAAATAAAAACAATGATGTATTTTATACTTTAGTTTATTCCTATAGCTAGGAGACAAATTCTCACTCCAATGTGTGTGTGTACATGTGTGCGTGCTTGTGTGTGCACGTGTGTGTGCATGTGTGTGTGTGCACATGTGTGTGCAGGTGTGTGTGCAGGTGTGTGCGTGTGTGCATGTGTGTGTGTGTGTACGTGTGTGTACATGTGTGTGTGTGTGCGTGTGTGTGCATGTGTGTGTGCGTGTGCATGTGTGTGTGCACATGTGTGTGCATGTGTATGCACAAGTGTGTGTGTGCACGTGTGTGTGCGTGTGTGTGCATGTGTGTGTGCATGCATATGTGTGTGCATGTGTGTGTGTGTGTGCATGTGTGTGCACGTGTGTGTGCATGTGCATGTGTGTGTGCACGTGTGTGTGCACGTGTGTGTGCGCAAGTGTGTGTGTACATGTGTGCATGCGTGTGTGTGTGCCTGTGTGTGTGCGCATGTGCATGCATATATGCGTGTGTGTGTATATATATATGTGTACACGTGTACGTGTGCGTATGTCAGGGTTCGTGAAGCAATAAATGCATTAGAGATCATCTTCAAATTGCGCATTGAAAGACAAACACCACAAGAAGATATGGATTGAATACGGAAAATTCAGACTTTTCCAGACCTTAACTTTATTTTCCAGACTTTGCAGGTCTCAAAACGGGTCCAGACTTTAAGTACAAACCCTGGTATGTGTGTGGGTGTGTACACGTGTGTGTGTGTGTACGGGGAGATGAAGTCTTCACCTTAAAAAACTATTAAGCCTGTCACTTTCACACTTTACCTTTTAAAAAGCTGTCTGTTCCTTTCCATACTAAACAGAAACCTGTCAATGAAAGAATAACAAGCAATGTTTAGAAAGTAGGTTTTCCATGTACTGTAACAACAAAAGACAACAATGTAATCCGGTGGGAATATATTTCTTTAACATCCCAGCTAATTATCTGGCAAACAATAAACGTATTAAAATACATCTCCTGAAACGTAGACTGCAAAACAGCCCCTTCCTTCGCCAGAATCCTCCGCCAAAATCGGGCAGTCCGAGCGAGTTTGTGCGCGCGATCGTGAAGTGGGAGATTGGGGAGAGAAAGAAGTCCTCCGGCCGCGCGACTTCTTTCTCTCCCCAAT
>JAOBYG010204082.1:0-10132 GCA_025403545.1 Epizoanthus stellaris
GGTGGACTCATCTCCCGATCCGATCGTCTCGCGCATCAAGCGCCTCGGCTGTGGCTACTGCTTCTGGGAATCCGTGCTCTGGACCCACCCCGACGACGAAGGTTTCGGCTACCTGGCCGGAGGCGGTGGCAGCGACTATCTGGTCCAGACCACCGATGCCTGGGAGAGCAGCACAATACTTTCGATCAACGACCTCAGCGATCCTCTGACACCGTCATTTCGCGGCGATCCAAAGCTTGAAATGACCGCCGGCGGTGAGCTGGCTTTGACCAGCCTGATGTTAGTTCCCGGTGAGTCAGTGATCACCGGTGGTTTCTACCTCGAACGTTCGCCGATGAACGTGCCGCCGGACTTGGCGCAGACCCTGCTGCGCCCGATTCCGCCCGATCTGCCCGCAGGTGCCTTTTTGATCTTCGACTACCCCAAGATCGCGATCGACAAGGAGCCGGCCTCTCCATTCTTCAACTCGATCTACATCTTCGCCAATTTGGTGCGCTTCGACGACGGTCATCTAGGAGCCGGCTTCTTCACCATTCGCGACGGTATTGTCGATCTCAGAAAAGGCAGGGATATTGGCTTCACCCAGCCACCCCAAAGCGCTGAGGTCGGACCGGGCGGCATCATCTACCAGGCCAGAGATGAGGGCCCCGAGAAGCAATTCTACCGCTCGACCGATGGCGGCGTCAGCTTCGTCAAGAGCTTGATCGTCGACACTGGCGAGCCATTCGGCTGCGGCCCGGCGCGTTCCTCGACCACCAGTACGCAGACTTGGGGTCTATTCCGCGGTCCCAAGCTGGCCATAGATCACAGCTCCGGACGCCTCTACGTCGCCTGGGCCCAATATAGAGAGTGCATCGAACACACGGATACCGAATTCTTCTTCTATGCCAAGGACTACGACATCTACACCGCGTATTCTGACGACCAGGGAATGGCCTGGAGCTCGCCCGTTCGGGTGAACGATGACACCAGTGGCGGCGATCAGGGCTTCCCGGATATCGCTGTCGACCGCGACGGCACGGTCTACGTCGCCTTCCTCGACCATCGAAACCATCAAGACCAAGCGGTCTTCGATGTCTACTTCGCAATGTCGAGCGATCACGGCGCCAGCTTTTCGCGCAACGCCAAGATCAACGATATAAGGGTACCCAACGTTGCCGGCGGCCGCGATCCTGGCGACTATCTGGACATGATCGGCGTCGGCGCGAGCAAGGTCTTCATCGCCCACCCCTGCGTCGATGAAAATGGCGGCGATGGCATCGAGCCGACCGATGCCTGTATCGCCGTGCTACCCAAGCCGATTACTATCCCCGGGCCGAACGATCAGTGCACACCCGGAGAGCAGACGGCGTGCCTACTGGGCGGCAAATTTCGCGTCGAGGGCACGATGAAGACCTTCGATGATCCGCCGGTGACCTTTGCCACCCGGGTGATGGGCTTTGAGAGCGACGGACGCACCGAGTCGGATCAGGCAGTCTTCTTCGAATCTTTCAGCCGCGGCAATTTCGAAGCCGGAGTCAAGATGGTCGACGCCTGCGGTCTTGATCCTTCCCACCCACTGCGCGCCTATTGGGCTTTCTTCGGTGCCCTCACCAACGCCGAGACCCGTCTCACGATCCACGATTCGGTCACCGGTGCCGCCTATGAATGGTTCAATAGCGCGGGTGAATTCCCCCGGGCCGTTGGCGATACCCGCGCCTTCCCATGTTCGGTGGGCACGCCGGAAACACCCTGCATCCGCGGTGAGAATCGCGCCTGCCTACTTTCCGGACGATTTCAGGTCGAAGGCGTCATGAAGGATTTCGCCTCGCCCCCGGCGAGCTACCCGACTCGCGTCATGAGCTTCCCAGGCGACGGCCGCGCCGAGTCCGATCAAGCGGTTTTCTTCGAATCCTTCGAAGCGGGTAACTTCGAGGCCGGGGTCAAGATGGTCGACGCCTGCTCACTGGAAGCGGGCAACCCGCTGCGGGCCTATTGGGTCTTCTACGGCGCCCTGAGCAATGCCGAAACCCAGATCGAAGTGACTCAAACGGCCACCGGACTCGTCGATCGATGGTCGAATACCGCGGGTTTATTTCCGCTCACCACGGGGCGAACGAACGCCTTCCCATGTGAGTGATCAGTCAACGAAATGGCGAAATTGAACGGGTCCAGCCCGGAATTCTCACGAGGGTCGCAGAACGAGGCCGTAGATACCTGATAGTGCAAGGCTTACACGTTTCTCTTGGCGCATAAGTTGTGTCTCCTATTTGCGATGGGCCTGGCCCTTGCCCGACTTCCCGCTTCGACACTCATTGTCACCGCGCGCTGGAGGCCATAACGTGCTCAGGTCAGGTCCGGGACTGCCACTGTTTCGGGTCGCGCCTGCCATGAAAGCACGCAAGAACCACGATCTCGTCTGGTTCGGCTAGAAAAAGAATCGAGTAGGGGAAGCGGTTGAGGAGCCGACGACGAACGTTGTTGCGAATGATGGGGAATCGCTCCGGAGACTCTTCGATAGCAGCGAGTGCCATCTTCACCTCTTCGAGGAACTCGGCTCCAAGGCCTTGCCTGCGTTCTTCGTACCAGTCGTGAGCTTCTGTGATCTCGATTTCGGCTTCTGATCGGATGCCAAAAGGGCGGGCCATCAGCGGCGATTTTCGATCCGCTCGATGCACTCGCGCCAAGGGGTGCCCGAGTCACCATCTGCCCTGTAGGCCGCAACTCGACTGTCCAGCTCGCGCGCTTGACTGGGAGTCAGCGGGAGGGGTGCTCCCTTCTCGCCAACGCTTTCCCAGAGAGCTACTGCCAGGTCGATTCGTTCCTCGTCGGAGAGCGTGTCCAAATTCATCAGTGCTTCACCCATGGTCTGAGTCTATCTCATCGGAGTAGCTCGCGATTGAGCGGGCTACGGAAGGCTTGGTCCAACTCACCACCGGACACGATCTGAACCGTCGCCGGGGATGGCCACAACTTCCTTGAGACCGGCCCACACGGGGCCGCTTCCGCTCTTCCTTGCTAGTAGCCCGGTCTGCCGATTCGAACCTCACCCCGAACGTCGTCGAGTGCCACCAGCGCGGCGACCGGTCGACCATCGCGCAGGACGACGATCCGCTCACCTGCTTCTGCTCCATGCACATAGCTCGAGAGTTGATCTTTGCGGGTACTGACAGCGGCTATAGCGCCAACTCCTGTCGCCAGTGAATCCGCAGTGCGCGCTGTCGGCAAAGCTTCGGCCTTGATCGTCGAGCAGTCAGAGGGTGCGCAAGCACTCCGCACAGCTCTGTGCCAAAGTTTCTGAGCGCAGCGGACACTCCGCGGCGACCCGGGCGAGGATGCAGAACATGCTGTGCGGACACTCCGGGCATGGCTACTGGAGCGGAAAAAGCGCCTCGAGGATCTCAGCCATCCGGCCCTGCCACATGCCCCAACCGAAGCCGTCGTCGCTTTCGATGATCTTCGGGCGATAACCATTCTTCTCGAGCGTCGCCACCATGCTCTTCGCGTCTCTGCGAGCGTCGAAGTCCCAGAACGGATAAAAGCGATCGTACGAGCTCCAGTGGAACACCAGCTCCAGGTCGTGCTTCTCGCCCGAGGCCGCGGCCCACAGATCCTCTTCGAGCGCGCGGTGCTCGTAGGACTGGGCGGCGGCCCGGGAAACGGTCCCCGGGTGGTGCAGGGCGAGGTATATGGCCGCGAAGCCAGCGCCACCGTAGGGGTCCTGGCCCAGGACCGCGCGGGATTCGCGCCGGGCGTCGGTGCGGAACGTCTTATCGAGGAGTGGGATCAACTCCTCGACTTGTGCCCGGGTGTAGTCGGCGGTTTTCAAGCGGCCGAGCTCGCCCACGTTGGTCGGCACAAAGGCGACGATTATCGGCGCGACCGTCTCGCCGATCAGGTTGTCGAGGCTCTTGTCCATCTCCCCGTTCGAGATCGCCTGAGCAGCGTCGTTGACCACCAACAGCGGGTAGCGGTCGGTGCCCTCGCCGTAGCCCGGCGGTAGGTAGATCTGGAGCTCGCGCTCGTTGCCGAGCAGCTCGCTCTTCCACGGCAACGTCTCGATGCTGCCGCGCTTGCCCTCGGGAACCCGCAAGTGGGACGGAGGCTGCCAGCCGGCGGTCGCCAGCAGCGATCGCTCGCGGTTTTCGGGGCCGGTCTTCTGCGGATTGCCCGGATCGGTCATCCGCTCGTCGAAGACCGAAAATCGATACGAGAAGACGGAATTCTCGGGCAGCTCGTAACTTCGAAAGTAGAAGTCCGTGCCTTCGACCCGATGCATGGGGTGCTCAACGCCTCCGGGAATGAAGTTGGCGCTGATGGCCAGGTCCTCGACCTCGCCGTGGTAGACGAAGTGCACCAGGGTCCCCTCGAGAATCGGCAGGGTCGGGTGCTCGGCCAGGAAGCGCTCGACCATCTCGCTCTTGTTCTCGGCCGCCGCGAGCTTCTCGACGAAGGCGCCGAAGTCTCCGCGCAGATCCCAATCTGCCTCGGCCCGCGCGGCACCGGCTGAAGGCGCCGAGCTCGCTTCCTTGACGCCGATCGCCGAGATGTCGGTCAGGTTTCGGACGTAGACTTTGCCGGCGGCAAAGCTCGGCCGCGTCAAGTAACCGCGCTCCAACGCCTTGGCCCGCGAGACCTCCACGTACCCTTCCGGCGTTGCTTCCGCGACCACGATCTCGCCGGAACGAATCAGGATCACCAGGTGACCGTCGACCAGCACCAGGTTGCCTAGGCCCGGCGGCCGCGACCTCCAAGCCATCTCGCCGGTGGCGGCGTCGACGCAGGACAAGAAGCTGCCGGCGAAGCCGTAGAGGTATCCCTCAAAGGGCACCGGCGTGGCGAAGTTACCCTGGCTGCGCAGCGTGCGAGAGCGCCAGACCTCCTCCACTGTGTACCCCTCGCCGTTCTTGTAGACCTGGAAGAGGGCCGACTCGCGTCCGTCGGTCAAGAGGATCCCGCCTTCGCCCACCGGCACGGGTTGAGCCGCTCTGAAGCCCCGACCGTCGCCTTCGGTGTGCCGATGCTGCCACAGCACCTCGCCGGTCTCGGGAGCCAGGCCGAGCAGGCTCCGGTCGGTGATCGCGACCAACGAAGTCTCGCCCCCGAGGTCGACCACCAGCGGCGACTGAAAGGTGACCGAATCGTCCCCGGTCGACCAGCGCAACGCGCCGGTATCGCGCTCGAAGGCCGAGATCGAACGCCCGTCGTCCCCGCCGGTCTCGACCACCAGAAGATCGCCGAGCACGGTCGGCGCGGTGGTGAAACCGAACCCCGGCATCACCGCGCCGAAGTCGGCCACCAGGTCCAGCCGCCATCGCTCCTTGCCGTCTTCCAGGGAAACGGCGAACAGATCGCCCAAGGAACCCAGACCATAGACCACGCCACCGTCGATAGTCGGCGTCGCTAGCGGCCCATCGTCGGCGCTCCCTTTCCCTTTGTAGGTATCGGAGATCCGGTAGCGCCAATGCTCGGCGCCGGTCGAGGCGTCGAGCGCCACCAGATAGTCCGACGCGCCATCCGAGAAGGTGGTCACGAGCCGCCCATCGGCCACCAAGATCCCCGAATAGGCCGAGCCCAGCGGCCGCGACCACACCTGCTCGAGACCGAAGGTGCCGCCGTCGAACACGCCGTTGCCCAGCGAGGTGAGGTTGCCCGCTGGACCGCTCCACATCGGCCAGTCCACCCCTTCGCGGGAAAGAGTGATCGAGTGCCCGTTTCGGAACTCGGAAACGTTCTCGGCAGGAGCAACGCTAGCAACAGCCAGCAGAAGAAGGCAAGTCGAGGCAAGTCGGCGCATGGTGTCTCCTGGAGTCAATGAATGGAGCGTCGGCCCTTCAAGAGTTACGGCCCTGCCCGTCCTGCCGTCCAGGAATGGTTCCGTGATCGATGTGATCTTGTTGAGTCATTCGCCAGGATAAGACGGAGCGCTAAGTTGCCTGCTGACCACACTTGAACCGTCGCCGGTGCTTGGCCACAACGTGCTGTTCATCAGACCGCGATTTCTCGGACACCAGATTTCCCTAAGTTGACCGTCAACCCTATGGGCCGCTGTCACTCCACTGAGAAGCTCATCAGGGTCGCCGGTGCTTGGCCGCAACGTCCTGGCGTTGTGCTCAGCCTAAAGAACACTTCCTCATTGGCCTGCCGCCGCGGACTCTGAAGATGGTGTTCATAAATCCTGGGCAGCCAGCTGCAGACCTCAGACAACGTCAGCTGGTGGTTCATGAAGACGGATCTCGACGTGCGGCGCGTAGTGCTGGAAGTCGGCGTCGGTGGTGAAAATCGGCACGTCGCAGCGGTGGGCCACAGCGCAGATCAGTAGGTCGACCGCAGTGCCCGTGATGCCGTGACCACGACATACGTTGAAGAATCGTGCCGCCTGGTCATAGTCGGACGGAATGATCTCCAGATACCGGAAGTCGCCGAGGCTTTCCTGAATCGCGGTGAAGCTTCCCTCGCTGCGAATCCCGGAGAGGATCTCCTGGCGGATCGGGCCGATGAGGACCGCCTCGCCGGAGCGTACAAGTCGAGCCCACTCCTCGATCAGCAGAGACTCTTGGTCATTCAAGCTTTGAGGACGACGACGCAAAGCAAAGGACCAGATCGTCGTGTCGACAAGAACGATCAAATCAAACTGGCCCGTCGAAGATTCTTATGGTCGTAGTCGTCGTAGTACTCGACCTGTCCCATCCAGTCGAGAATTTTCAGCCGCCGACGGGCCTTGACGTACTCCTCGAGGGCTGCGGTCACCGCCGCTTTTTTGGACGGGTGGTGTCCTATTTCGACAGCTTCTTCGATCAATCGGTCGTCCAAGGCAAGGTTGGTTGCCATTTGCTCCTCCTCTGCACTAGCTTACATGACTCAAATACCGGAGATGACGCGATCGATTACAGCGTTTCCCGTCTGCGCCAGAGTGCGGGCCATCGAATAATGATGCAGCCCGAGCAGGATGACGAGCTCGCAATCGATATCATCGGCTCGAAGCTTGGCCGCATAGTCGACCGACTGACGCAGGAACTCCTCACTCTCGTTCTCTCCTGCCGCAATCAGGATCTCGGGGGCTTGGCGCAGTGAGCAGTTCATTGGGCTGAGGGTCTTGATCTCGCTGCTGGTGAGCCGGAGGTCGCTATCTAGGTAGGAGCGCTTCATCGGCTCCAGGTCATAGAGACCGCTGAGCAGAATTGCCTTCTGAATCCGGCACGCCAGGTGCCCCTCGGCGTTCCAATCGCGTTCCAGGATCTTGGCCGCCAGGAAGGCACCCACCGAATGGCCGCAGATCACCAAGCGGCCCGGGTCGCCGTGCCATCTTTCGATGTGGCGGCAGATCCAAGAGAAAGCGTCGAGGACCTGGCGTACGATCTCGGTGACACTGACCTGGGGCGCCAGGTCGTAATTGACCAGCACCGTCGTAAAGCCCGACTTCCTGAGTCGCGGCGCGATAAAACGATACTGGCTCTTGTCGAGGGCCCGGAAATAGCCGCCGTGGATAAAGATGAAGACCGGCGAAGAAGGCTCTTTCGCAGGAAAGATGTCGACTTGTTGGCCTGGACTTTCGCCGTAGTTGATATCGAGGCTAGAGCGTAACCGTCGGACGGCTAGCCAACTCTCTAGCGAATTGAGAAGAAGATAGAGCTTTCCCGACGGATGGCGTTTCCTGAGGTTGAATTGCTCATCGAGCGATGTCACGGTAATCCTTTGCGAAGATTCTTGGATAGCCCCGCGGTGCCGTCGTTCCGGCCGAAGGTCAAGGCTATTCTACGGCGGTATGCCGGCGGGCGCCGGCCCGTGCCGATCTGTCGATGCCGACTTGTATCGCGGCAGGTAAGAGCAGCAAGGCGGCGAGCAGACAAGCCAATACGCTGGTGGCGAGCAGGACGCCGAGACGGGCGTTGGCTGGCACCTGGGAGAGCATCAGGACGCCGAAGCCGAGACCGACGGCCAGAGCGTCGATGACGATTGCCGGTCCGGTGCCGGCGAGAGCGGTGGCCAGGGCGCTCTGAGGGTCCTCGCCTCGGCGAGCGAGATCCTGGCGGGCGATGTCTAAGCGAGCCAAGAGATGAATGGCAAAATCGACGCCGACGCCGAGGGTCATGCCGGCGAACATGGAGGTCGCGACGCCGAGCGGCATGCCGAGCCAGCCCATCAGGCCAAAGCATAGGAGAACGGCGAAAGACGGCGGCAGCACACACGCCAACCCGCGAAGGGCCGAGCGACTCGAGACCATGACGACCAAAAGGATGCCAAGCAACGAGAGCACGAGGGATCGGACCTGGGTCGAGACCACTCCGCGGACCAAGGCTTGGCTGACGACGATGTCGCCGGCCAGGCCGATCCGCAGACCGTGGGCGCTCAGGTGCTGCTGCTCGAAGCGGCGGATGTCGGCGATCAGCTTCTCGGTATCGCGATAGTTGGAGCGCTCGAGGTAGACCGTGATCAAAGCCCGGCGGAAGTCCTCGTCGACCAGCTGCCTCAGCCGCTGCTCACCTCGGGTGACGCCGTAGTTATGCCATAGGCTACGCGCCGCCTTCGGGTCTGCCGGCAGCTGCCTGGAAGATGGGTCCTGGGGACGCATCATGAAACTCATGGTCTCGAGGTAGCTGACCGGACCGAGCACGCCGCCGACGCTGTGCCGGCCGGTGAGAAAGCTCTCGAGCTCGGCGACCCGCCGCAGGGTCGCCGGCGTGAGAAAGGGCTGGCTGCTTATCTCCCAGCCGATTCGCTGGCCTGGCCGCGGCCGCAGCCAGGCCCGGGGCGAGCCGCCGATCGGCGCCATCGAGAGACTCAGCTGGCCGCCTTCGAGCTCGGCGCTCTCGATCCACGTGGTCCACTCCCTGGGCTTTCTCGGAGGCGATCGCGCCGTCTCCTCCGGCAACTCGAAGACCCGCAGCCAGCTGCCGATCAGGCGACTGGGATCGACCTCCGTCTTATACCTCACGACCAGGCGACGGGACTCGAGGTCGGATTGCTCGGATTCGCCTACGAGGTGTGGCGCTTCGGCCGTTATTTCGAGGCGTAAGAGCTGCGAGCCGAGGAAATTCTGATCGAACCAGCGGGTCGATCGGGAGAAGGAACTGTCGGCGGCAAAACCGTCGACCCAGCTGTCCTGGACTTCAACCCGGCGCGCACCGACGCCCGCGACGAGCACGAGCAGTGCGCCGGCTGCCAAGATCCAGCGGCTGCGGCGAGCCACGAGGCCGCCGAGGCGCGAAAAATGACTTGCCGCTTCAAACCCACCGCGACCCAGCCAGGGCGCGGGACCGGCCAGAATCAAGATCGCCGGCACCACCGTCAACGAGAAGAGCATGCAGAGCAGCACCCCGAAAGCGGTGAAGAAACCGAAATACCGTACCGGCTCGATCGGGGAGAGGGTGAAGGAGAGGAAGGCGATGGCGGTGGTGATCGAGGTCTTGGTCACCGGCGGCGCCATGTCGGCGAGGGCGGCGCGCACGACGCTGGCGTGGTGCGCGCGGTCTTGCCGCGGGTCCGGGCCAAGCTCGAGGTAACGACGGAAGATGTGGATCTCATCAGCCGCGCCGACCGCCGCCAGGATCACTGGTAGGACAGTCGTGGCAAGGTAAACCGGGACCCCGAGCCATCCCATCAGACCGAAGACCACCAGCAAGCAGGCGCCGATCTCGAGCAGCGGTAAAAGCGCCGCCGCCGGACGGCGAAAAGCCGCGAGGAATACCAGGGCCATCACCCCGATAGCGACCGGCACCATGCCGGGATGACGGCGCTTGCCGGCCAGCGCGGCCGCTTCGAGCGGCAGGCCGAGGTCGGCGAGGATATGGCGACCGAGCAGAGTTTCCGCCACCGGGGCGCCGATCAGCTCGACTTCGGCGCTGGCGGCCTCAATGCCCGACACCAACCGGCGCAGCCCGTTGACAAACGCGGTGCGGTCGGTCTCGGGCGGCACGCCGACGAAGATGGCTGCCGCCCGGCCGTCCTGCGATACCAAAGTCCCGTCATGGATTTCGAGGCGACGAAGGTCGGAGCGCAGCTGGTCGATCGCGGCCGGGCTTTCGGGTAGTGGCTCGAGGAAGGTGCGGAAAAGCAGGCTGCCGGGCCGATGGCGGAAGGTGTGCTCCGTGGCCAGGCTGGTAATGTCGGCGTCGCGGACTCCGGGCAAAGTCTCTATGCGCTCGCTGAGACG
>JAOBYG010204193.1:0-10128 GCA_025403545.1 Epizoanthus stellaris
CCTGTTGAAAGTTCATTCGAAATTGCTAGACGCAACTTTGATTCGACACACGTATTGGTGGACACGGTTGCGAGCGTAAGGTCGTGGGAACACGACTGAGCCTGCCAAGGTTACATGAATAAACAGCAGCTACGCGCTTAAGTTTTCATGCGGCAAACTACATTGGATATTGACCAAAACAGTCTTTGTTTCCATTTAAGTTTGACATTTAGAGACTCTGAGGGTTTGTCCTTGAATGCTAAGCGATACAATATAATGACATTTTTGGCTGGTGTGTAGTAAAGCTACATCCTTAGAATATAACTGACCAGTATTTGTGCCCTATTATTCTAAAACTCTCATCCCATCGGGGGGTTACTGATTTGTAAATCAAAGTATGAAATAGTTTTAATACTTATGGAAATTCCATTGTTTTCATCTTAGCTTGACAAGAAGAACAAAAACAACAAATTGGTATATTACTCTCGAAACAGAAGCAAAGGCAAAAATACTGAGAGTTTCATACAATATCATGAGTTGTTAAATAAAATATATTAGTATTATGTTCGTTTGTTTACAACTAAATATTTTGGGATTCAGAGTGTGGATGTTTGTGCTGGAACCATAATTGTCATAATTGCAAATCACAGTAACTGCATAATCTGTTCACTGAAGCAATGTAAGGAATGTAGGCTAAAGTCACACGATTATCTATATTTACTCTCACTGCTATTCTGCATACATCAATGATCTAATGTATCCATGGTCCAACGGGCATGGTGGCCAAGAAAATGCAACATTAATGATTTAGTTTGCAGCTAAATTACATCTAACTATTATTCGCTGTTCATATATCACAGACGGAAATTAGACGATATTCAAGTTAAAGTGTCTACAATGAATTCAATGTCCACTCATCAAACTCCGTCATCAGGTATAGCCCCGAGCTCCTTAATAAACATATCGCTCGTTTGTTAGATTACTGTATTTCAAGCTTATCAAATTTCATTTTTTTGTTGAAGCATTGTCCAAACTGCATTGGAAGATTGTTAGATGATAAAAATTAAAAAAGTAATATAGATTTTATTAAGACAAACGTTAATCACTTAATGACAGTGGCTTGTGTTGATATGTTATTCTTCTGATAATTCATTCATGTTGCCTATAACCATTCAAGTATTTATACTGTCAACAGAGTAGGTGGTACAATTTCGAAGTATCGAATTCAACTGCTAAGAGTAGCCTCAGTTTTGCAAATTTATCCAGTTTTTCCATTTTCATAGACATCGAACTGTTAAAGGAGCTAGAGATTTTGCGGAACAGCAAAGCATTTGTTGCAGACTGTGAATTGTTATGCTCTTTCAGTTGTAAGGGCACTGACGTGTATCTTTAATAAATTAAAAACTGAGTTAATTTTTATTGAAAATTACAAATGAAAATTAAGAAAACTTTCTTGTTATCTATCGAATTAATCTCGCTGAATATAAAATAAACGTAGTTGCTGGGTTTAACAAAGGTCGGTATCTTATTTTCAGTTAGGAATTGGTAAAGCCTGTTACCAATCCATAATATTTAATTAGGTTCACTCATGGTACACCCAAACGCATAAAAATGATATTTAAATTATTCCTCTGGAGGCAAACAGATATCTTTAGAGTATAAGCAACTTGGAGTATGAGCAACTTGTTTCCTAAAGTTCATACAACGAACATACGTATCAGATCCAAATACACATCTTGGCCAAGAAATTACACCCTGGTTACTGCATAAATAATAATAATGCATGTATGTTCTTGCAACGCCTCTCCGAATGTTCAACGCCTTTTCGAACTGAGGAGACTGCTGCCTATTTATTCTTATTTTTACAAATTATGTGTTGAGTGAGTATACATGGTGCGTGTTTATTCCGGTTACTTGCCGGTTTGCCAGCTTTGCAAGAATTTATTTAATTGTATCTACTGAACTCATGAAACAAGGAACTTAAATATGCACTCTTCATAGTAAAACTCGCAAAAATCTGGCAGTTGATATGTCAGATCTCATCAACAACTATGCTTTTAAATATAATATATACAAACTGAATTAGAGAAATATGTCAAAGCTAACAAATTATGCATTTTATCAGCAACTAAATAGCTCGTGGTTGTAAACAATATGGTCATTTAAGAGCTGCCACCACTGCTTCCCTATCCCTGGTAGATTATTTATGTAAAAACGTAATTAACAATTGCCACATACAAGTTTGTTTTCAGCGCATGCCGACGTTCTAGAAGGCTACGCTTCCGCGAGTAAGACCGTGGGAAAACTTCGATCCCTCGCAATTATACCAAGTTCACAGATACACAGACCGCCACATGCATGGTGAATATTTCATGTGCAAAATCTAAATTGCTTCATAGCCATATCAAGCATCAAATCATTTGTTTCAATTTAGTTTTGATGATTGGAAACACCATGGGGGTTGGTTTTGTGTTTCAGTGCTAAGCGATACAACGACAATAGATATTTCATAGATCATTCTACCGATGACAACAGCTCATTCCGCTGGTGCTTTTAATTTAGGCATCTTTTTAGAATAAGAATAAGGGATATTTATGCTCTATTACTCTACAAAGCATTACCACATCGCGTTGGTATTGGTATTTAAATTTTATAGAATTTCACTGTTTCATATTTTAACAAAAAGAACAAAGTGATAAAGGAAAGATGTAAAAGCAAAAATAATACTATTTTCTGGCAATATCATAAGTTTTTACTCAAAACTAATTCTGTCGCATTCATTTGTTTATAAATCTTTTGCATTTTAAAATAATAAAGGATGGAATGTGCGTAGCATTGCAAATTCAACCAACCTATTCACTGAAACAGTATGAAGCCATGCTGGAAAAGTCTTACGACTCTCTATATTTATCCTGAATTATTCTGCATATATAATAAAATATATCTATCAGTAAACTATACCAGATTGAAGGATGAAATTTGCAGGAAACTTGCATTCATAGCACATTTTATATGATTGATAGTTTCTTCTTTTCGCATATCTTGGAAGGAAATTCTATATCCTTCACACTGTCCGCAATGCATTCAATATCCAGCATGCTACGCCCCCTTACATATAGCGTCGAACTTTTTGCTTATTAAATTGGTCTTTTGGATAACTTGACACTTTATAATTTTGTGATTCTGTAAAATACATTCATAGGTTGTTGGCTATTAATAATATTAATACGATTTAGTACTGCTTATAAGAAAACTCCAATCGCAGTTACTAAAATCAAATATGTTGTTCTCTTCTAATAATTTATTCGCGTTGCCAATAACAATTGAAACGTTCTTGTCTACCTCAAAGTGGGTGGTACACCCTTAAAACCGTTTTCAACAAGTGCTAAACTGCTGATATTGTACTGTGTTTTCAGGTTTTACAGTTTTCTACTACTAAAAACTATTTGCAAAATACCGGATATTCTTCTCTTAAAGGTACTAGAGATGGCTGAGGAACAAAAATGAAGAGATGAGAAGGTATGATCAAGTTCGAACCATACAGCGTTTTACGTCTCAACGACATCATGTATATTACCATTATTCAGAATCATATTAAACGTTTAACCTGAAAACCTGAAGATGTACATGTAGTACGAAAACGTTTGTTTTATTCTTTCATAACAAATTTTACCTTGTAATATATTATATATTGAACGTTACAATGACACAATCTTCTTATCTTTCTCGTTATATATACTCTGGCGAAAGATTAATAGAGATCGCTACCTTTTTCGTTGTTTGCGATTAGCAATGCCTGTTTGTTTATCTGTTTTGGAATATTATTAATTTTGCTTAAAAACTACAGTCTACTCATAACTTGTTTGCGAATAACACCTTTTACATTAGCACGGCTGTAGCTTGATGTATGAATTGACGTCGTACCAGAATCGGGTAACACAACAACCTGACACGCTACAAATTATACTTTTCAGGATAGAGTCTATAACATCTATAACTGATTGGACATTTTTATAGAATTTAATTTATTTTTCTTTATTTGCTAATATTTACAATAAGGTAAGAAAGTATGAACGATTGCTAAACTTGTGTGTCGAGTAAGTAGAATCTAGATGGTACGAAACCACTCCAGTGACCTGCTAGTTTGCCAGCTTGTATATTTGCATTTGTTTATAAACAACAGTACTCCTATTCCAACTCATTGAATCAAAACATCTGAAAGAGCAATATGCACTCTTCAGAGAACCAATCACCCTAATTCTACAACATAATATATTAGTATTGCTTTCGAGTAAGTATAATCTAGATGGTACCTACACTCTATTCCAACGCAATCAATAAAGGAACATGAAAGCGAAGTATGCACTATTTATAGTAGCAAACGTCTCCCTAATTCTATCAGTTTTGTACTGAAAATCTCCTGGATCATTAACAACGACCATAGTCATAAAATGTAAATACTTTAAACAGTGAACGATGTACAACTGGAGTTGATCACTAAACCAAAATAAACGCATCAAAGTCACAAAATTCTAATTACGACTGCCTTAATAGCTTGTGGTTCTAAGCAGTATATGGTCGGCAATTTCCAGCAGCCTATAAAACCTGAATATAATTTTGGTTTCAAAATACACTTAAGTCCTTGCCTTACAAGTAAACGCAAGCACAAACATATGTACAAGTACAAGCTGTAAGAATCGAGTTGAATCTTTGGCATGACATATGAAGATATATATTAAAAATATTCCTTATATCCCGTTTTCTCTTATTTGCGACTGCTTCACCACGGCCTACAGGAGTGCTTTTGTTTTCTCTCGCCCTTCCTCTTATGCTGGTTGAACGTTGGTTTGCCTGTGTTTGATCCTGTGCTGTATCTTTTTTTGTGTCAATAGTTTACTCGTGTTAACCTATTTCCATAGACTGAAAGGGTTTTTCTTCAATATATCATTAGATAGCATAAATAATAGAAGGAATAATTAAATATATTTATTTGGAGACCTCTCTTTTTATATCTGCTCTTACCCTTTCCTGTTCCTGCCTGATTGTTTCAGTTTCTGGGTTAGTGATCAGAGTGATTTGCTGAGCTAATGATAGCCTGCTAGATTTGAAAAGGAAATTAGCCAGAGTGTAACATTTGCGCCACTACCATATTCCCAACAACAGCTAATCATTGTATTATTCAATCGATCTATTTTATTTGCAATTTTTATTTGCATTTTTGGCTGGTTATAGCCTCTTTGACAACATATTCGAGTCGGGTGAGGAACATTGCTTTGGTGCCAAAATTGCGCCAGGTTAGAGCTATTTTCCAGTCGATCAGCCTTTATAGAACAGAGCTACAAGAATATGTTTGCCAGGTAGAAACTAATTTTATTGGTGGGCTGAATCTAGGCTAATAGTTTTTCTTGGTGTGCCATGCCTCGTAACTTCCTATTGCCTTTCATGTCATTTCTAGATAAAAAAAAATTGCTTCTGGCTTTATGTAGCGGCCACATCTATAACTACAAATCACTAATATACGTATGCAGATGATCTACACTAACTTCATTCTAAAATCTAATATTAGTTATACTTTTGGGCAATTCGATGCCCCCGTTTCTCTGCCCCCTCCCCTACGACCTATTCTTCATTTACTTTTACCTTTAGCGAAATTTATAGAGCAAAATTTTCTCAATTAATATTATATACCACCCTTCTTGAAACTAAGTCTGTGCAAGATTTTATTTTTCACAGAAGCAGAGTACGAAATGAGATAAATGTGATACAATAATAAGTAACGATACAGTTTAACCCAGACCTAGACTGGGAGAGAAGCAAATCAGCTAGTACCACAGTATTTGCTCATTTTTTCTACTATATATATGCGGCTGGTCCCCTCGGCTTTTGCCTTACCAGCCACGTTTTGATTAACAGCTCTATCAATAATTGTATTTAAAAATAATGAAACTTTTAGAATTTTGAATTTGAAATAAATGTGTAACTTTCATTGCCTAACGAGAAGCTCTATCACTTCTTATTAATCTCTAATTATTCAGGCAATTTTATTTTCTGATGTCTTAAAGGTATCAAACATGAGACTAGTGACTGAAGAATTAAGAATTAAAGACGTCAAATAACGCCATAATTAAAATTGCTTGTTCACATGAGATGCCATATACATTCATTATTGAAACATACTTAGTGTTCCTAACATCCAGGATAAGGAAATTAAAATGGTAACCAAGAATGTACCTCCGCCCCTATGTATGTTAACACGTTAAGTACCTATATGCAAGGCACTCAAAAGCTTTATTGCTACTTCTTTTTCTATTTAACAAAGACCGAAGATGTGGACAGCTTGTCCATGGTAAAAATGAGTTTACGTTGCCACCGTAGCCCCATACCATGCCACAGTAATCAACAACAAACACTTTAAAGTGGACTTACAGTTCAAGTTTTATGAGGAATTAAAAGATGTTTTGAAGGGGAAATATAGAATAAAAACCCAAGTACACACTCCCCGGATATCGACAATTTGATGCTTGTCTTCTGTTTTAAATAACAACCCCAATTCTTAATTTTTAATTTATCCGAAACTCATTAAAATTCAAGTTTTCTTCATAGTCATCAGTCTGCCTCACTACTTTCTTTCCTTCAAATCTTCTCTAAATATTCTAAAAATATTTTACCACTAAATCAAATTGCAAACGATAAACTAGAATCGGGCTAAATCCCTGTAAAACTACGTACTCCCATTTGGCTATAATCCCCCATAAAGGATTCAGGAATGACTCTTGCAATGGCTATAGTGACAGTAAAACATTAAATATGTCTGGAAATGTACCCATTTTTAATTCAGTGGGGTCGGAGGCTACAACGATCGACCATATATATAGTTGTAACATTATTATCTTATTGCGACTCTGATTTCTTGTTCGGTGGGAAGGGGTTTCCTAATGGAGTTCAGTCGTAGAGAGAGTATTGAAATAACCAACGTTTTGGGACATACCTAGCCCATGCTGTTAAAGTAAACTGTCCCTATCTTATACACATCCTGGTTATTGCAACCCAAAAAGGACACGTCTGGAACCGGTTGTCACAGTAAAACCAACTATCGAGGACATACAAGGAACATTGAGAATATGGAGAATTATTTTATGAAAACATGACAAATACCAAATATATCTGGAAAAGATTATAACTCTTAAACCTCAGTCCCTGAACTTCCTCTATTTAAATCCCTAAACATTTTAAAATTACAGATATTTTATTCTTTCATATGCTTTGTTGATGTACCAGTACCATGAAAAATCTCTTCCAGCAATGTTTGATGATTTCTTTAAACCAATAAATAAAATTCACTCGCACAATACGAGACTTGCCTTTAGATCTTCTCTCTATATTCCTCAAATAAGAAAAAATTATGGCAAATTCAACTTGAGATACTTGGGAGCTCAGATTTGGAATACAGTTAATGAAAATATGAAACTGCTGAACAAGCGATTATTCAAAATAAAATTGAAAGTTAGGATCCTCTCATCATATTAATTTTGTTTGATCCAACACACATATTTGTATGTCTTTTGGGTCTACCTAATAGTTGTATTTAACTAGTTGTATTTAACTAGTATTTTTTCCTTTTTTTTTCCTTTTCATTTTCCGACCGTTTTCAAAGTTAAGTAAACCTGTAATTGTCACCCAGCTAGATTAACTCCAAGGTT
The DNA here is from genome assembly GCA_025403545.1 of Epizoanthus stellaris. Taxonomy (NCBI): domain Eukaryota; kingdom Metazoa; phylum Cnidaria; class Anthozoa; order Zoantharia; family Epizoanthidae; genus Epizoanthus; species Epizoanthus stellaris. The sequence continues at coordinate 7,680 of JAOBYG010204193.1, forward strand.
ATTCTGGGTGACACTTACCTTCTTTGTCTGTTTTTCATTTCTTTATTGTTAATTATTATGGTAATTAATAGGTACAAATAAAATCTTTGTTTGATGTTTCAGTTTGTTGTTTGTATGGGTACTTATCAGCCCTTGAGTAACATTAATCCTATAAGTATCATTTCGCATTCCTGGACATGGACATACATTATCCAGTTCCCACTATTGAAACGCCTTCATATTTGTATTCTGAGACGCACTCTATTACAATACTGGTTGTTTCTTTTCAATATTGTTGGCCAGGAAAAACCTTGAAAAACAATAAATAATGAAAATAGAACGGTGTGTCAATTTGTGTTACACCGAATCACGAATCAACGCTTCTTACAAAATTGTCTATTAACTATTTTCATATTTATCGATGTTAGCCGCATCAAGAAAAAGGAGACACCCGACTTCTGTTCTATTCTATATTCAGTGTAAAAGCAATAATCTTGTCCCTAGTAACCAGCAATCCTTCGAGTTTATTTACAGAAACCTGCCACTACTATTTTACAGTGTCAAATCGATTCTACATCGAATAAAAATAGCATCTAAAAGTATCTGAGTCATGAGTTAACTTCTTCTGATCTTTTTTACCCATTACTGCAGCATCTGTTTACATGTATATTTATTTAAATCCACTGATGCACGAACGTATTGTGTTCCACTTGAAAACATCCAACCCTAAGTACTGCCACGCGAGCATAATTTGCCGATAATAGAGCAGAGTTAAGGATTTGCATATTCCCCGGACCCGCAGGGCTATTCTATTCTATTCCTTGTTCCAAGTGTTCCACTTGAAACACCCGACACTAAGTACTAGCACGCGAGCATAATTTGTAACAATAAAGCACAACTTGGATTTGCATATTTTCCAGACCCTGGAGGCTCTAGTCTCAGGTCTCTAGTCATTCCTAATTTGGCGAAAAAGGTATTGAAGATTTTTTTCGCATTCGAATTTACTGTGGTCACCCACTTTCACAAAGGATATAGTTGTATTCTTATACTTCAACGATTCCGCAACAAAAATAGCTGCATCACCCGATTTCTATTCTATTCGCGGCTTGTTCGAAGTCTCTGATTGATATTCGTGTCCATTGACAATGTCCACCAACCACTATTTAATCACAAATGACTTATCGCCACTTCTTGTTGAACCGAATAAAAGAGTATCTAGAGACGTACCATTGATCAGCCTACTTTCTCAGAACTCTTTTTCCTAGAACGGCAGATACTGTTTACGAGTATATTTACAGACATCCGGTGATCCATGAATGTATTCCACTTAAAAACACCTGACACTAAGTACTGCCACTCAAACAAAAATTTTCAACAATAGAGCACAGATTTGGATTTGCATATTTTCCTGACCCTGACGGCTCTTGTCATTCCTAGTTTGGCGAAGAAGGTATAAAGTAATAAATAACTTTTTGTATTCGAATTTACTGTGATTACCCATTTTACAAAGGATATAATTGTATTCTTATACTTTGACGATTCAACAAAGGTATCAGATGTACCGATACAATGCTAGCTGTATCAAATCTGAAATCAGCAGAAGGATCAGATTTATATTCTGCCGCCGATTCTTGTTGAACCGAAATAAAAGAGTATCTAGAAGCAGTATTCCATTTATCAGCACACTTTCTCAGAACTCTTTTTCGGATTTTCCTATATCTGCAACTACTGTTTACTCATATATTTACAGAAATCCGCTGATCCATGAATGTGCAGTGTTCCACTTGTCAACACCCAATGCTAAGTACTGGCACGCGAGCAGAATTTATAATAATAGAACACAGTTAAGATTAACATATTTTCCAGACCCTAAGAGCTCTGAACTTTCTCAGTTTGTATAAGAAGGTATCCAACGCCTTTATTCTAATTCAAAGTTTATGTTGTCACATTTTACAAACAGTATATATGCGGAAGGTCCTCTCCTTTGCCGTACCAGTCATGTTTTGATTAACAGCGAGATCAATATTCGTTTCTGAAAGTAAATGAAATTTTGGATCTTTCAATTCGAAAATTTCCTTCCCTACCTAGAGGTTCTGTCACTTCTGATTAATATAATTATTCAGGAAATGTTCTGATGCCATAAAAATATCCAACAGTATCTTCAAGATATTAAGAATGAATGACATCAAATGACGTAATAATTAAAATTGATAAATTTCTATGAAATGTCATATACATTAATTAATTGTTGTACCTTTATTAGTGTTCCAAGTTTTGGACTGCCTTGCATAGGTTACTCAACATTTTAACATACATAATCATACATAACAAAAACTTTCTCCATTCTGATTGGCCGAGAGAAGTGCTGTTCATTTGAAATCACAGTGCAATTCTTTGAAATCACAGTGCAATTTTTTGAAATCAAGTGCAAAAAGGTGAAATCAAACGCTGATTGGCCAGCAGAGAAGCG
>JAOBYG010204304.1:0-10128 GCA_025403545.1 Epizoanthus stellaris
ATACAGAGATTTCTAAGTTTCTAGAAATTTGAACTGAAAACGTCACTTAGGCCGTTTTTGCACCGAGCTCTTCAATTTAGATTTTAGTGCTTTTTAATAATAATGAGTGGGTTCACACTAGAGCTCCAAGTTAGACTTAAGTCAAATTCCTCCAAGTCTGACTTCGGGGAATTTGTCTGACTTCATTTTAGAGAACGTTCACACTGGAGCTTTAAAATAAACTCACGAAGCATTTCATTTGTTGAAACACAATTAATGTGCCCGTCAAGTGTGATTGTGCGAAAATTAGTGCTGGCGCTTGATTTTGCAAATTTGAAATTCGTATTCGAAATTAATAGGACCTAAACCTAAATAGCACTATGTATGAAGATACAAACTGTTAGCTTTATGTATCCAGAGTAATTATTTACGTTTATTTGACTCTGCTGCACAGAACAGGCACTGATATTACAAAATGTTTCCTTTCAACTATTACTTCATCCGTCATGCATTATCTCTTGTACAATCGGCCCGACTTGAGCCAATTATAAAATAACAAAATAGCAAAAATAACACTTGTTGTATTTGCATAGCCAATCACAGCTCAATATCTAATTACAAAAAATTGTAGTGCTAATTTAGTCACATTCCATCATGTCTGGCATCGAATAATTTGTTCAGGCCCAAGTCTAGTTTGCAACTGACTTCAAGTCAGACTTCAAGTCAGACTTGAATCCTTTGTTCATGCCGGCGTTTTCATCGATTTCAAATCAGACTTGAATTTCTCTTGATTCCCGGTCACACACGCAAGAAATCTCAAGTCTGACTTTATAGGTCTAACTTGGAGCTCTAGTGTGAACCCACTCAATGTAATGTTAACTGTTAACTTAAATGTTAACTGGAAGCTCTATTGGGAATTAATAATTAAATGAAGTTTATTATTATTATTATTATTATTATCATTATTTAGTGAAGCGTTAATTTCCTATAACCCCATTCAGTTAAGTATTCAAGTTCGAATCCACGACCTCTGGAACAGATCATCATACACTGTGTTGTAATTTTTCGGCACGACGCAAAAGTGGAATTGGAAAGTAGTCAAATTTTTTAACATATGTTAAAAGCAATCAGAAAAGCAATTTTAAAATAGCCTGAGGATGTGTTCGTTGTTTTCGTTGCAGATTATATCGAGGAAAGCACAGACTGCATTCCAAATGAAGACAAGTTCTGTCTACCAACCTGCTTGACAAAATGTGAAGTATATAATACATACATAGATGAACTAAAAAGCAAAGGACTGAAAACAGTTTGCAGAGCTACATTTTCCAGACTATGGAAAAGGAAATTTCGCAACGTCATAATACCCAAGGTATCTATGGTATTTTGATTTGTACATATTTATGTTTTTTATTACTTGCTTATAAACAGTTTAGATAGGTAAACGCATAAATGGCTGGGTTATCTTTCAATAGCGAGAAACAACGATTTTTAGCTGAAGTAGAAAAGGTTTAGCTGGGTCGTAGTCATTGTTGATATATAGAAATAATAAGCTTTATTGGAGTATAGCCCATAATGAGTTGTTTCTAGCTAACAGTTACAAATAACAAAAACAACAATAATAATAATAATATATAGTATGATATAACTAGTACTAATAATATATAGACATACACAGTAATCTACTGGTTCCAGCGGTACATATGTGAGGTACATGTAGAAAGAAACCGCATTTATGCAATCATTGTTTAGCCTGTATATAAAAAGAACTATATGTCCCGTAACTCTGCTGACTTTTTTGCAGGAAAAACTGAAAATTTACCAAGTATGGCGTGTGCGTGGCCTTAAAACTCTGTTTACAAGGGACTAATGATAAAGACAAAAGGAGAACATTTTCATACAAAAGAAAAGTTCACAACGAACAACAAATGTAACTATATATTTTTTGTTGCAAGATGATTTAAGCAGTTTTGGTAGTTTACGTTAGGTTTTCTTTCTTGAGTTGGACAGTGTACCAGTATTTAGAGGCTGAACATTTGATTCCGGGGGTGGAAGAAGTGGAAGGAATTGTATGGGAAATGTATGGGAAAACGTGAAAAAATGTTGCAGCCGAATCTTGACCGCCGACAAAAACGTTTGCACGCAAGTCCTTCTTCCACCCCCTGCCTCCCCCCTGAAATCAAATGGTCGGCCCCTTATATGCATTGTGAATGTGTCTGAATTTAGGTGTTCGTCTGGACCTATGAATGTAGTGTTAACTGGATTTAAGTTTGTATGTATACGTGCGTGTACGTGTGTACACGTGTAAGTGTGCGTGTATACATGTGCGTGTGTATACATGTGCATGTGCGTGTGCGTGTGCGTTTGCCGGCGTGATGTGCAGGTCCTTGTGTGTATATGTACGCGTATGACTTTTATATGTATATATATAATTGAGAGTATTGTGTGTGTGTTTATAACACCATATTATTATTAACTGGCTTAAAAATTTTATTCTAATTTAAGGGCTGAAAGAAGAGCATATTACGGCAATTGCCTCAAGGCTGAAGGTGCACCAAAGCGTTACTTAAATACTTGTCGCTCATAATCGATGGGATGGACCAGTCAAAGACCAACCTCGCCAATGCAAATTGTTTATCAAAAGTAAGAAATGGTGCTCCGTTAATTATCACGCATGAGTATTGTTTCACGTCAGAAGAAAAGAATGGGGAATGGAAAATGTCGAAAATTAAAGTAAAATGGTAATACCGTGGTCATCAGCGATTAATCATAGTCTTGACAAAATATAAAGTAAAACTGAGCTTCCTCAGCCGCATGTCGTTATGGATTTGGCATTTCCGGCCCTGTAACAACCAAACCTATATGGTTAATACCCCGTAGCCGATCACTTATGTGTTCACTGCCCCGAATTACAATGTATTCACACACGACCCAGCTCCAGTTGACCTTGTACTTGTAGCCCTTTTGGTTCAGATACGTAGACCTGTTCTTTGAATTCATTTCCACCATGGGCCCATTTCCTTTCTAGGGCTAATGCTCAGAAGAAAATATGTGGCCCATGGGAATTTATATACCTAACTTTAACCTGCCACTCATAATTAATCTCATTAGTTCATACATGTTTTGTCTTGGTTAACATTTTGGTTCCTTTACGTTTAATTGCACCTAGGACGAAACTTACCGCTTTCTCCGAACCCATATAAGTGGTGCTATTTCCCACGGAGATGGCCGAATCTTCAGCTTCATCGACCTTATGAGGTGGTCACACGATTCGAATCTCACATTAAACGTGCTACTGCGGATATTTATTGAACTTGCACAGGTATATGTAAAAGTGTGGTTGCATATTATCTAGCAGTAGTAGTTGTTTCAAAATTTTAGAGTTGTTTTAATAACATGCAGTCTCTCGTCATGACAAGATGGACACTTTCGCGTACCATCTTACCGAGAAATTTGTCACAATAAAATCGCCGCAGTTAGACAGTGTCCGTTTAAACGGAGTGTCCGTTAAGTGAAATCATTCATTGTATTGCTAATGTGCTATTGCAATGTGCGCATTCGAGCGGCTTATTTTGCAATCGTCATATATCTTAGCATCGTCATTGTCATTTCCTCCTTTTTGTTTTGGTTAATTCTTGTTCTTGTACTTGTCATTATGGTGTGGCTGTATTGTTGTTGTTGTTGTTGTTTATTGTCGTGAATACAGCCATTTTACTAATTTATGGCAAGCAAAAAATAAGTAAAATGCAAAATGTAGTAACTTTGTTTTTGGACGTTTATATAGGAAGGACGACTGCCTCCAAATCTCACTTTCTGCAGATGGATAATTGCTACAGAGAGTGCAAAAACAAGTATATATTCATATTGGGGTCAGTTTTGTGCTCTCTTAGTGAAGAAAGGAATATTTCAAGAGGTAGGTTTAATTCCTTTCTGGAAATTCCCTAGTCCTGGCCTGTATACTAGCAGTGACTACTTATACCTGAGAGTATATATAACACACGCAGTACGTGATGGAATGACCGTACGCTGTGATTTTCGCTCATTTCAGAGACAGAGTCATAAAATACAGTTGATAAAATATGATTTCCTGAACACAATGAAGTTATCAGTTACCCATTCAAAACAAGGTCGCGCGTTTCTCCAAGAAACGGAGAGAAGAGGTTTTATAGATATTTGAAATTGGAATTCGATTTCTGTTGTCATCGAAATCTCAGAACAACGCAACACCACCACCACCAGTAACAACAACAACAACAACAACAACAACAACAACGACAACAACAACAATAATAACAACAACAACAACAACTTGGATGTACCCGCAATTCGAATTATAACGTTTCATTAAAAAAACAAAAATGTGCGGAAAAGGTTGAAAAATGTATATACATATATATATGGAGAAAATGCGAACGTCTGAAGAGAATGGATAGCATGACGCTTCCGCAGCTCGTCCGTAACATTCGTCGTTCACACAGTCCAAAGCCCGAAGCACACGTCATCAACCGGGTGTACGACATCAGGAAGTGGATCGAACCATGCCTTAACACAATAAAAAAAAAACATATATCCACATACCTACAGATTTACGCTGAGGAATGGCGAAGCAGTGATGAAGTACAAGGCCTGGGCCAACGACAAGACCTGGCTACCGGATGGTCCGGGTCTTCGTCTTCTCAGAGAAGAACCAAAAGGCATACCATCTCTCGTTAGGCCCGACACTGAGAAAATGTTGAGCGTTGCAGCTTTGGCGGAATGCGTGAAAAAATGTAGGAGACTCACGATCGACCAAAGACAGTGGTGGGATGACTTCCTTCGCAAGGAGACGCAGTACAGAGTAAAGTGGGAGAAAGCTTCAGAAGGCTACCTACAAAATACTGGAAAGAAGGACTGGTACCTCAAGAAGCTAAAAAAACATATTCCCTTGCAGCAACTGCAAACTTATGTCGACCCGGATGAGCAAGGGAGGGAGAAAACCTTGGAAGATCTGTTGAGAAAGAGTAACCACTGTCCAGACGTAAGAATCTTGTTAGGTGTTATTGTTGGGAAACTCTTTTTCCGTCAATGCCTTGGTTTGAAGTTTTGCATCAGTACGTAAAATTGCATGCTTACCTACTGAGAGTGAACCCAGACCATATATATAGTCATAGTCATAGCCATGGCTCATTTTCTGGGGGTTGATCAGTTTCAGAAATGTTTCTTGGGGGACTTATTTTCGGAAGTTTAGGTTATTTTTAAAGTTAACATGCAACAAGTGAAGACTGAAGTGCTCGTTTGAAAGAGACTAAATCATACAGTTTTAAGTTTACCAGAGCAAAACAGATTTTTCGTGCTTCCGACAGAAACATCCAGGTTTGGAGCTACATGTGCCATACCAGTGGTGAAAAGACCAGTTAGACTGATCAACAATAGTCTCACTTGAGCCGATCGCTACTCTGGCGAGTGTGCGAAATACCTTGAAATACACCGTTGACGTATACTGGAGACCAAGTTTCTTCAATTCTTAGAAAATTAATACTGCGGCTATGAACGCCTCTCATTGTTTCTCCTTTGCTTTTGTTCTTGCGGCAATATAAATAAGACTGACAAGAAAGGAAAACCACGGCCGCGGTTACACTAGTGCTAGAGAGCGTACGTGCTATCGAAACAAAATATTGTTGATATAGCATGCTTGTCCAAAATTTGTAATGTGACCGGCCAAAAAACTAGACTCTAGCACGCTTGAATTATGAGCCTTTATAAACAAAACTTCAAAATGACCGCAGCGCGCTTCAAACTACCTCTGGATGCGCTAGAAGCTTGCTAAATAAAAACATTTTATCTGCAATAATAAAATCAGCCAATCGCTGGTGCTTTGTATGACATGCCAGGAATTATTTTCATTTGAATTCAAGAACTCAAATTATTTGTTTGGTGCGTTCAAGTCTGAAAGTTCCAGTAGAAATTAACAATCTTTTTCACTACTATGTCTTTGCCACATGAACAACATTTTCATTTGTGCTGAATCCCGCTGCCTTTTCCTTTGACTGAGGACGGAACCGATCTGGAAATTCCCTGCCTGTTTTAGATATGCCCTCGCGTGCAAGGTCACATTTTGGCGCTATTATAAATTATTTTGATGGTTGTGCCGCTCAGTATGACCAGTTAGCTCCTCCGCCTAGACTCCACTTTTCTCCAAGTGCTTGGGGCAGCCCTGCTCTAGAGTTGGGACCAACAAATTTAGCTTGTCAACAATACAAAAACGAAAGAAAGAGCTCTATTTGCCCTCATTTGTCATACTGCTTTGAAAGCCTGCAATTTATTTTTGGATATCTAATTGCAGCTAAAAGTTTTGAAATGCCACTCTTCTGTTTATTTAGCACAAACGTTTTCAGCAGTGTAACCAGTTTCATGCTTGAAACGTTTAGCACGCTAACTTTGACGTCATTTACAAGCATGCTAGAAGCATGCTTCTAGCTCTAATGTAACCGCAGCGATAGTAATATACCTCCCCAATGGCAAATTGTGCAATGTGTGGAATGTGTGGCATGCATACTAATCAGAAAAGTGTGGAATTTGTCAATCAAAGTTGCAAGACCTCTACCACTACCATCATTCACCATCATTCACCACCATTCACCATTGTTCACCATTATTCACCATAGCTCATGTCATTCACCATCACTGACCATCATTCACTATCACTCACTATCATTCACTATCATTCACCATCACTTACCATTACTCACCATTATTCACCATCATTCACAAAATCATTATAATTCGCCATCACTCACTATCATTCACCATCGTTTGCAATCATTCATCATCGTTTATCATCACTCACTATCACTCACCATCAATTGTATGTATGCATATTAATGAAGAAATTATGGAATGCATCAATCAAAGTCAGTAACAGTTTTATATTTCAAAATGTGATTGGTCAGCCACTAGGTGATGATTCTATTTTATTTTGACTAACTCACCATAAAGCTAGCAGTGCCAAATCACCAAGTAAGAGTTCATTGCAGCAACAACATGGAGCAGCAGTTGAAGGATTTGACCACGCTTCAAAGGATGGAAAAATATGTTAAAAAAGAAAAAACATTGCAAAGTGCGTCACTGTAATTTGCATGTTTTTTATTCACCCTCGCACAATAAGTTACAAAGTACATCACTCCCACGCATCAGTGTCACGTTCACTGTCATCTCCATAGATCGTTTCTCCTGACCAGTTTCGAAATTGATATGGTAAACAAACAATACTTATTACACTGTCGTACACCTTCTCGTAAAGTGTGCTTGTCAAAACGAAACGTGTTTTGTCATGTATTACAATGAGCGATCATGTCATTTGCGTTACAACCAGTCCTTCAGTCCATCTGCATAATGGACAAGGATAACAACAGCATACGTCATAAGACGAACAGTTTTTGCATCGTTTTTCTTGGTGACGTTCACACTCATCGCTATATCTTCATCGCTATCATGGTGTGAGCCTCTGCTGCTGCGGCCGTCATCATCATCATCTTCATCCTCGTCGTCACCAATTCTTCTGACTGGTCATTCTCTGATTCAGGTACGTTCTCTTTCTTCATTGCTTTCACTTTCGTTTTCATTATCTTCTTCTGACTGACTATTTTCTGATCCTGCTTCACTAGATTCTTCAGTGCTGTTTATCACTAGAAGACTCTGGGTCTGTTTCTATACCTGTCTTTTTTTCCATGTCTTTTTGCAGCAGGACAAGATTAGCCAGAATTTTATTGTTATAAACAAGTCTTTTGTTGATCCTAATCTCGGCGATACCTCTGCAGAATGTGTCTAGCGATCTTGGACGAGAAATATCTTGGTTGTATGGAAATGATAAATACTCAACGAGGTTGATTATGTTTGTCACTTGTATCCGTCTCTGGTGGTACAGCATTTCCACTTTGTCGGTCCAAAACAAGATGCTCTTCGTGGCTGCAATGCTGTGCAGCAGTTCCAATGCATCATCCCTAGAAACTGCTTTTGACAATGTGTTTAGTATTATATTAAATATAGGTTCTTCTTCGTCAACCCTTTGTTCATCAAGATCACTGACTTCGCTGTCAGAATACTAAGAACACTCTTGATCTTCTTCATCCACATCCGCCCATTTTCTCTTGCTGTACATTATGTCCGTATCGTATGCAAGCGACCTTGTAATGAGAGTTATTCCGTGGAAGTCATTGGTTAAATTTATAGAAAAATCATGCTGAGTCCACTTAGGAGCTGGGTGATTATGTCCTCAACAAACCCCCGCCAGTTTGACATATGATTTTCTTTTTCTCCTTGAAGGGAACAGATCGGTCTACTAAGTCAGTTAATTCCTCTTCAAAATGTCGAAACCTTCTCTTCTGTGCTTTTGAAACTGGAAAGTTCCCACACAGTTAAGTTATGACAAACTTCGCATAAGGCATGCACTGAGCTGTTGCAGTCTTCAGAAGAAACTTTTTCTGTTGCGGTGAAGACGAATGAGCCAAAAGGTGCAAATAACCATGGATTCGACTAATCAAATCAGACATGTTGACAACACGGGGGTTTGCAAAAACTAAAGAAGGCATTGAAGAAAGTTTGGTTTTTATAAACGGGCCTTTAACCCAAGCTATACAACTAGTTATAATATAATTATGCAGCTATATAGCTATATAACTATACAGTTATATAGCCGGCTATATGGCATAACTATAGCTGTAAATGTGTATAACCGCTATATATATAGTTATATTGTCATTGTTTGTAACTAAATAATCACCATGTATAGCTGTAGTGGTGGAGGTGATGGTGGAGGAGATGGTGGTGGTGGTGGATATAGTGGTGATAGTCGTGGATATTGTGGAGGTGGTGGTGGCTCTAGTGGTGGCGATGGTTGTGGTGGTGGTGATTAATGTGGTGGTAGATTATGCGGTGGTGGTGGAGGTGGTGGTGGCGGTAGCGGTTTAGGTGGTGATTGTGGTGGTTCTATTTGGAGGGTTAAAATGTGCAAATAGCTAGGTATTTTGACAAGGATATCATTTGAGCATAGGAAGCAAGACTATGAACGCAAATCTAACTTGCTCCGAACGTGAGAAAACGTTTTCTCGATCGCGAATCGACAGTTTAAAGTGTCATGTGAAAAGCAAACACCAATTGTCTGCCGCAAATGGGCCGAAAATATGGGAAAGGCAAACCATGCAAGCTATACCACTCTCTCACCACTTTCACTAAAAATGGCACCCAGAATGGATGAAACATAATGTAGGTAAATGTAAATAGAGGTAAATAGATATCAATTAATGTTGGTAAAGATAAATGGATGCTGACAAATTTAAATCGACAATAACATGCATGATTTAGTGTGAATGAAAGATCAGTAGAAAAAGCGCTAGAGAAGCAGGTTTGTATCAAAACCTGATTATTTAATTCATTGCTTTCCAGAAAGATCGCCAAAGATGGACGTAACGCAGTTTGTTGATGGAGGGCAGCAAGTATTAGAATTTATTAACGATCGCATGAAAAACGTGGATTTGACTGACAACCATTTTCCTAATGTCCGTCCCGGATTCCTGTTGGAAACACTGCCGCACAGCGCTCCTGAAAAAGGAGAACCGTTTGAGAAGATTTTCGAGGACTTCAAGAGCCTGATTGTTCCTGGGGTAATTATAAGATTAACCTTTGTTTTACATGATATACGTCCGTTTTTCAAAAAGCATACAAGTAACAAAGTAGAATCGCAGAAAACGAATTCTAACGGAAATTGTATTCCTAATATTCACTCTTTAACCCTATTCAGACTGCGTGGGATGCAAATGCCAGCGGCGATTTCAAACCATTATAACTAAAAAAGTATATAGGATAGAATGCTGAAATTATAAGTCTTTTTCCAAACTTTATCAGAGAACATTTTGAGATGAGAAACTTGTATCCATGGTTTAACCTGTTTCCAAAGTTCATTTTTCAACTTTTGGAAATTATCTTAATCAATTAGGACAAATCGCTGACGTCTTTCAAAAATCCAAGACGGCTGCTATAAATTCGAAGATGGCGGACATCATATTATCTCATAATTGGAATTATTAGATACCTTTTAGATTGGTAATGTACTAATTAATTACCACACCAATTTTCGTTTCCTTATCTCTCATAGCCTTGGATTTACAGGCCGTGGAC
>JAOBYG010204415.1:0-17682 GCA_025403545.1 Epizoanthus stellaris
TGTATATAATAGTGCACAGATAAATCATAGTATATAGTAGTGCACAGATAAATCATAGTATATAGTAGTACACTATAACTCATAGTATATAGTAGTGCACAAATAAATAAAGCACGAGGCCAAGACCAGCAATTTTCAACGTTAAATGACCAAATCAATCAGGATGGGTTATTTTAGTTACGAATGCTGAAGTGAAAATGAGAAAGTATAAGGTGGGTTCCAGTAAAATGTTTAAACAGATGCTAGTGGTAATATTACCGTGTAGTTCTCCTTTATTGGGCCCAATTTTCAACAGACAATGTAGAAATCTTTGTAATGAAAAGCCATCTACTTCTGTCACTTTTAAAACCACTAGCCATTTAGGATTGCTTAATTATGTCCTGATATTTTAACTGTGATAATTTAACTGTGATATTCTAATACCACTTTCAGACTGGACTCTAAACATGTTTATACTAATCATGTTTGAAAAAGCTACTTGCTTTGTCTATATATCATTAGTTAAATATTCTGTAAACCCGTAAAAATGCAGCAATAAGTGACGTTACAAAGTTACAATTATTCTGTATGCTGAACTTGTTTGTTACAACCGTGTTTCGTGTCTGGTGTGAACACGGTATAACTGTGATATCTTAACTGTAATTTTAACAGTGATTTTAACTGAATATTTAGCCTTCTTGTACATAGCTTAGATATTGTATTGTTAGTTTAAATGTCCTGTATATTATTGGTTAGGTCAGTTGTAAAAAAGCTATGCATTTATCTGTCACCCAATAAAGATTATCATGATATTATTTATAGTCTTATTGATATTTAATCCCACAGCTCCTCCCAGAATAACGCGACCACTCAAGCGTTTAATGGAGCACCCTCGGGGCTTTGTCGCTGTTCTTCATTGTGACGCGGATGGTGATCCAAAACCGACATTCATGTGGACAAAAAATGGTGTGCGCATGCGTTTGTCAAAACGTACTGCCATACAAAGTCTCAACAGTGTTTTGGTTATGAATCCTCTGGAGCAGGAAGACACTGGTCGGTACGAGTGTATAGCAAAGAACATCGTTGGTAATGCAACTACGGCCGTTGATCTGAAGGTTTTCGGTACGATGTCATATTTTATTGTTTGTTTCTAGAGGTTCTCTCAATCACTGATGCTTTCCACGTCTTATAAAGGTTTGCCTAACTGACTATATAAACACCAGCTTATTCGCATTTGCGAGCCTCTTTCCAGTCTAGCTTGCATTTCTCTGTTTAGTATAACTGACTTATGTTCTCCATATTTTTTTATATCACATTTCAATAATTAACAATTATTTCATGTTGGATATGAGATGAGATTAGTTGACTATAATCATATCATATCCAACAAGTGTGAGTGGAATAATTGTTTTGTAAATGCCAAGACAAATGTTCCGATTTTTCGTTTTACGTTTGTGTAAACCAATCGGACCGCTTTAAATTTCTTTTTGTTTTCAGAAACAGCCCTCTTCCATATATGGTATCATTGAGGCACAAGAACTGATAACCGTCAGCTGTGAAACCAATCAAAATACTAGAAATTTAATAACCAGGCCCCGGTCCCGTGGATAAATTCTTATCCAGCGGATAAGTGTTAACTATTTAGCTTATTTTATCTACTGGATAAGAATTTATCCACTGGATAGCGCTATTCACTTTTGAACAACTCGGGACAGAGTTTATATTTAAGGTGCATTCGATTGACTATATTCCGGAACATTCCAAAATACTCTGTCGAATCGTTAGGCAATAAAATGATTACTGATCCGAATTAAGAATTAGGGTTAGAACAATAATTGGAATACTATTCCGTTTATTCCGGAATAGGAATACTGGTCAATCGAACTGATCGAAGCTGTTATTCCATGTATTTGGCCTATTCCGGAATATGGTCAATCGAATGCACCCTTAATAAAATGTTTTTTTCCAGGCAAACCAAAAGTAAACAGAGTTCTTACCAGACGAAGAGTGGGCGTCAGGATCGGACATGTAACTAATATGGAGTGTTATGCCTCCAGCGGGCTCCCTGTGACATACACCTGGACAAAGGACGGTGCTCATGTTCTCAACAGTAGCACCATCAAGGTCCATGATAACATCTTGGTGATCACGCCCAGAACACGTGATGAGTTTGGGGAGTATGTGTGTCACGTGATCAGCATTGCGGGTTATAGTAATTACAGTATTCGTTTGGTGGAAGTCTGGAAACAGAACAACACTGGTAAGTGACTTTAAACTTTAATCTTTCATGGCTTATTCTGAAGCAGTTACAAAAACTATACTAGGAGATAAAATATACAATAATTACAATCAAATACAAAAATACGATAAGCTATGTACTACATAAATGCTGTTGATTGAAAGACTGGTAGAAAAAGGGTTCAAGGGGAGATTGTTCCATGTTACTATAGTTCTAGTATTAGAAGGTGTTGTTATTGCACTGCAGTTGACGGGAAGGGTGCGGGTTTGGGAGTCTTGATTGTCTTAATAAGAGAAGTACATATTTGGGGAATGTTATCCTTACTAATCCCTGGTGGATTTTGTAGAACATTATCGACTGTTGGTGTAATCTGCGCTGTTCAAGGGAGTTCCACCCTAGGGTACTTATCATAGGGGTGACATGACTGAGTCTAGAGTAGTCATTGAAGATACATCTTGTTGCCCAGTGTTGGATTATTTCAATCTTGTCTGAATTTCGTTTTGTTGGGGTTCCATACAAAGCTCGCATACTTGAGTTTTGAGCGTACAAGGACATTGCGAAATGACAGTAGAGGCGTACGTGACGAGTTTGCTGCTATTTCTTCCGTTTCAAAGATTTATAATAATAATAATAATAATAATAATAATACTAATATGCTACATATGGATGTGTATCCGAGTAGAGCACACAGCAGTCATAAGAGCAATATTCAACATGTTTGTACTTGGGCTAACAAGGGACCATCCATCGTACATACAATAATTTTGCCTGAATGATTAAAAAAAACACAGGTGGTCCAGATAGTTTTCCATTTTCCACGAGCAAGAGAAGAAAGCGACAAAGAAACATTCGACAATCTTTACAGCTGCAGTGAAGAAAGATATTAAGGCAGATCACCCTTTTCTTCTTGTGGAAAATCTGGACTAAATACACTTCTTTCACCAGCTACACTTTTTCATCAAAGCACCTTCTCAATCTTGAAAAGCTGTAACTTTACAAACGAAGAGATGTAGTGGCCTAGCTGTTAGTGTGTCGAATTTAAGACCCAAAGTCGAGGGTTCGAACGCGGCTACTGTCACTTCGTAATGTCCTTGGGCAAGACATTTACTCTCATTCACTCCACCCAGGTGTATAAATGGGTACCTGGCAAATTGTTAGGGGCAAACCTGAAAAATGCTGGGCGGTAACCCATGATGGACTAGCATCCCATCCAGGGGGGAGTAGTAATACTCTCAGTTGCTTCATGCTACAGAAACTGGAGTTACGCGCCGGCGAGGAGACCCTTATAAATCGCATTGCTTATATTGCATGGGTCTTCTCACTTCTGATATATGAAATTATAAGGGACGACGGCACTCCGAACAGGAAGAGTGGATCATTACTTTATGACAATCGTAATGTTGTAAAATACATTAAGAATTGTTACCGTGTTTTCGTTTATGTAGAGTCGCTTACATCTCTATGTGCTAAGAATGCAATGGAAGCTGTTGCTTAACAGCAGTTAGGTGATTAGTTACTGTCTCTCAAGTGAGGTCATAGCACAGTAAATGATTTGGGTAAAAGTTACAGTGCAAGCGCAGCCAAATAGCCGTTTTTGACAATCTCGTTCCCAGAGCCCACGTTCTTTTATGACTGCGGCGAGAAACGAAGGCTCTGGAATAAACCACGAGCCAGCGCATGCGCGAACCGCCGCTAGCGGGCCCACGGACCAATCTCGACCCCAGACCCCACGTTCTTATCTGGCCTACGGCAGGAACAAAGGGCTCTGGGAAACTCTGGCAGAAGCGTAGCCAAAATCTGGCTAACTTGGCTTTACAGCGCCAGGGCTCGTCTCTTTTGCGCATGCGTGATAGCGAAGAGTTGCCCAGAGCGCTTCTCGCCGTCAGGTCAGGCATGCGCAATAGAGAGAAGAGCTCTGGGGTCGAGATTGAATGAAAGTATATAATGGTAAAATTAACTGTATATAATGGCAAAGTTATAGTATAAATATTATTGTCTTTTATCATTTATAGGTTGAGAGAAGACTTCCAGTTGCCAGCAAGAAAGATCTCACACAATTCAACATTTTATTCGCTAACGCTACACGGAAAAATCTACTAGACGGCCACATTTGGTTTTCGGTGTTCACGCGCCCCCCACGTAGCACGTTCACGCGTGTACAACGGTTGTCATGTTGCCTCTCTCTCATGTTGAGCACAATGGTCGCTAACGCAATGTTCTATCAGACAGGAGGCGACAATAAGGCCAACACGGTTCATATTGGCCCGTTCAGTCTGAGTATGCAGCAAGTTATCATTGGTATAGAGAGCAGCCTGGTTGTGTTTCCTGTTAATCTGCTGCTCGTGACCATATTTAGAAAGCTGAAAGCCAAGGAAACAAAGTCCAAAAAGTACGAGAAGGAAGACGAGCCGACAGCCGGGGACATGGGACGAGCCACGAGCGCTTTCGGCGGAAGGTAGGTAACAGCTGTAGTCTTACGAACAAGTCTTAAAAGGGGCACTCTCAGGGCCACATAGGCACCTAAATACAATAAAAATGTATAAAAAGGAAAATATAACAAGTGATTTTCAGTTAGTGCGAAGGATGGGGCAGATGTTAGTGGATTACGATGATGATCTCTGATGATGATCACACAACGTTATTTGTCCTTCAACTGTCTTTCGTTACAATTGAACAAAAAACTATGTTTCTGAAATAAAACACAAATCAGTAACTGATGATCAATAGGATTCCTAATGTGTGCAATTCTGCAATTGGTTTCTGTTACATTAAATCCTATACTAATTGTAGAACATTTTAGGAAGAATCATCCACCATGTGAGCAAGTTAATTCCGTTAAAGGCCGCTCTCTACCCGAATTTAAGACATTTTGATAAAACTGAAAATTTGAATTTTCACCCTCCTTGCATTTGAGAGTTACCCTCTCTGATGATCAGGGGTTTAGTTTGTTTGCATCGCAGGCTAATGATCTTATGTCACAATGTGAATAATATTTATAACGTTAATTTGGCCTTAACCCACAGTACATTTTCTTTGAAGGTACTCAAGAGCATTGTCTGCCGTATCTCCGAGAAAGAATAAATCCGTTTCTACTACAGAATTGGTAGAAGTTAAAACGAAACCAGGCTTCAACTTGCGTAAAATGCTGGGCTTCTTCAAAGACGGCGAAGAATCGAGCAAGAACAAAAAGAAATTTATGTTCCCATACTGGTGTATCTACGTTGCCTACGGCCTGGTGTTTATGAGTTCGTTTGTCAGCGCTTTCTTCTGTTGTCTGTACGGCTTCCAGTTTGGAAAAGAGAAATCCGAGCAGTGGTTGTCGTCCATGATGATATCCTTCTGGCAATCTGTGATTGTGATTCAGCCATTCAAAGTTTTCCTCATTGCTGCGTTCTTTGCTCTTATCGTCAAAGATCCGGAGAAGGAGGAGGATAACGAAGCAACCGCAGAACTGAAGGAAGATGAAGAGTTCTTACAGGTGAAGAGAAATATTTTTTACTTCATATGGGAATTCCTGACACTGATAGGGAGATGATTCAGGAGAAATTTAATGACGAAGGATAATTTTCAGCTATCGTTAGTGATTGCGCATAATTGCTTTGTTTTAATTCACAAAAGTGTTAGGTGATACTGAAGTTAAATTCCAAAGAAACTTTGTGATTCATGATTTATCATCTTTTGTCATTTCTTCTGATTGAATATTTGCAAGATGGCAAAGTCTGTTTTTAAAGACTTTTTTGGACCTAAACATTAGTTTCGTAGGTAGTAAGCGCATGTGTTAGGGCAGAAAAACACAACTAGTCACTTGGTGAAAAAACATACCTGAAGGGTTTAGTGGTCAGATATATTGACAAAAGAATCTCTGGTATGGAGGGTAATCGACTGACAATTTATACAAGGGCTGGATAAAAAAGAATGCAAACTTGGGTTAATCCATGAACAATTTCATTACAAGTATAAATTTGCTACCTCCTTAATATAAGGTAACAGTACAATAAATAAACTCAAAACAGATTGGTAAATTATAATAAATTTATCATAAACTGAAATTTAGGACTTACATTTGGAATAGTTGGTGTGTAATCTATAGTAGTAACTTTTCCAATCATTCTACAGATGTTTATGTTCCAATGATCTTCCATCCAGACACTTCTCTGCTCAAAGTACGCCATACCTCGATTTCTTTATAAAAAGTACGGTTTTGAAAGAGCGGGAAAAGGCTACACACATTTTGAAGTAAACTGCAACTGAAACTTCTATTTTGTACAGATAGGGGACTTTTGTGAACGTAAGTTTATTCGGACCCTCCGTCGTAAGAATGTATAGCACCTGGAATTTTGCATATTCGAAAGATATGTCAATATTTCTGTATATATGAGTAAAGGAGATTTCCCGATTATGATTTGGACATAAATTTACGCAGTTCGATGTTTCTTTTTCCTCAGGGAAAGAAGAATGCCGAAGACGAGGCCGCCCTGAAAATGATTGGCTTCTACAACAAGCCCCCGGATGATGAAAAACTGAATAAGGCCAGGGAACTAAGACTGAAGCAGCGACAGATGAAGGCTATTATCCATGAAATATGTAACCACATGTTGATCATTATTGTAGTACTGTTTGTAGCCTATGCAAACCACGACACTCAATCATACGCGTTCTCTCAGGAGGTCACGGAAATCTTCGTTCAAGGGAAGGAGTCTAAATTACCCTTTGAAAAGGTAAGGATCTGATTGGCTAAAATATTGTCGAGCTATACACCTAATCCGAATATGGCTGCCACTGCATGAGGTCGAGGATAGTCAGTCCTCCGTCACACCAGCTAGCTCGATGATACCGAAATTGAATTGCTTTTCATTTTATGGTCGTTGAGATTATAACATCTGTGCAAATGCAAATCGAAAACACCGACATTTTGCAGGAAACCCTCCAATCCTGGACTGACTAACCTCGATTTCATGCAACTTTGGCTGGGCTCCCTGAGAGGGCGGCCATATTCGGATTCGGTGTACGGACACTGAACAAGCATGTTCATAGATGTCACCATACTTTTGTTTTACTCATCTTACCAGTTCGGCATGATCTTAATTAAAAGGAATACAAATTATGTAAATGATTAAAGATTAATTGAAAGTAATTACAAGAGAATCAAACGCTTTAGACTTCTTGTCATCATTAAATAGGGTTGTGAAGTTCACCGGTCAAAAGTTACTAACTCGGTACTCATACGGTACCTAAAACACACTGTATCAATTTTTCTAAGTGAAAAGTTCTTTATGAAGCAAGAATATATTTCAAGGGCAAGATCGTCGAGGACCCACTGACTCAACAAAAGAGCCCCTCCCTGAACAAACTTTCCTTGCGCAACTACTACTCCTAATGACAGTCACTCGAGTTTATTTACAAACGTCGTTATTAACTTTAATAATAATAATAATAACGATTTATTGATGGCATTTCCAACAAAGTGGTTATTCGTCTATCTATTTAAAAACAGAAATGACAAGTCGAAAATAATTTATCTTCTTTTAACAGCTATTTAAAAAAAATGTGTAACTTTTTATTAAGTATTGTGATATTTAACTCTTACATAAATTAATGTGGCCGAGTTTACAAGAAACAAGAGAATAAATGCGATTCCGAAACAGTGGATAAAATAAAACCGACGCACGAAATATTTTCTCGTTTCTGTGTCCAGGTGGACCGACCTCTGAGCTACTGGAAATGGTTGACATACACGTTGATACCAGGATTGTACCCTCCGGAGATACAGGCAGGCTATCAATATACAGGCGTTATGAAAAACAGCAAATCTAGTAACATGCTTGGAGCTGCTCGCATCCGCCAGCTTAGAGTCAGGAAAGGTGAGACTTCCTAAGCTTCCGTCATAGATAACTATCTTTAGTACAATGATGTAACACACCATGGGTAACAAGGCGAAACTGTACGATCTACAAAATGTGTGTTAAGCCCGTTTCAGACGTCGAACTTTTCATGCGCTGAACCTAATGGTAATGAGCTAAATGTATTGTTCTAGCTCATTAGCATTAGGTTCGGCGCATGAAAGGTTGGATGTCTGAAACAGGCCCTACTCTCTTCGATCTCTGGCAAGGTGAGAGGTCATATATACGTTTCGACCGTTAGTATAGTATTATAATATTTTCCAAAGATCTTTTCTTCTACGAATTTATTATTACTATTGTAATTTAAGCACGCAGAAATACTCACTTTTTAAATGGTAGAAAACCAATTTTACAACATTTCATAATATCCTCGCATTCTGATTGGTCGAGAACCGTTGTAAATAAGAATACATACCACGATAAACGCGTTATCACTGTACGTGCAACCATTGCAGGTCAAGTCACTAATGTACTCGCGCATTTAAATACTCTTGCAAGCAAAGTTTATCTCTCATAAAGAGCCGTTATACTTGAATATTTCAATCTTTTGTTGCAAATACAAATTTACGATATCTTTCTGTACCATTTTTTTTCGTCAACTCATCAGTCATGGTCAAAAGTTGTTAAATAATGCAACTTGTTGTCCCATGTCACTAACAAAATATCAATATTGGATTCTGCTCTCTTCCAACAGAGACATGCCGGGTGCCCAGAGTGTTGTCTACGACTGTTCATACTTGTAATGACGCATACTCGTGGGACGAAGAAGAATCCAGAGATTTCAAGGAGGGCTGGGTTCTAGCGCCGCCTGTCAATCACACCATTAATCCCACCAGCCGTACACCTGCAAAATCGAAATCACCTTGGAAATACCAGGGGCAGTGGGAGACCAGAGGTTTTCCGTATTTTGGTCGCTTGGCCACATATCGGGGAGGTGGTTACATTTTTGTAGTTGGTCCTGATGCGAAAACTGCGAAAGCAACTGCAGATAATCTGAGAAGAAAGAAATGGATTGATGAAACCACAAGAGCTCTGTTTACTGAGATCAATATTTACAACGCTAACATCAACCTTCTCTGTGTGATGACGCTGTTGTATGAACAGACTCCAACCGGGGGAGCTTTGCATTTCATCAACATACAAACCATCAAAATCTTCCGTTACGTTGGAGGTTTCTCGACTGCCATTTTGTTCTTTGAGATTGTGTTCTTAATCTTACTTCTAACATGGGTGTACCGTGACATGAAGAAGATCAAGAAAGAAAGAAGGGAATTCTTTAAGAATGTGTGGAACGTTGTGGATTTAGCCATCACTCTTCTGTCCCTTACTACCATGGGACTGTACTTTGCACGTCTTGTTTTCATCAACATCGCCATTGCCCAGTTTAGAAATGATCGCTCCACCTTCGTGAGTTTCCAGTACGTGGTGCTACTTAATGAAGTATTAAACTCTATGATTGCATTTGCCGTGCTTCTTCTCAACCTGAAGTTCTTAAGGATCCTTCGATTCAACCGCAAAATTTCTATGCTGTCTTCCACAATGCAGGCCTGTGTAAAGTCCCTGTTCTATTTCCTCATCATGTTCATGATCATCTTCTTATCCTACTGCATCGTCGGTCATCTCGTATTGGGCGCTCAGGTTGCAGGCTACCGCACTTTTATACGCTCAGTGGTGTCCATGTTTAGCATGATGTTGGGAAAGTTCGATTTCACCAGTATGGAGGCAGCGCACCGCTACATCGGACCAGCGTTGTTCTTCAGCTACATGGTTGTGATTCAAATGGTTATGATAAACATGTTTATTGGAATTCTCTGCGAAACCTTCACTGCCGTCCGTCATGATGCTAATAAGCAATCAAATGAACACGAGATCGTCGACTTCATGACAAATCGTTTCAAAGCTTTTGTTGGCAAGATGGTCGAGGCACCAATCAGACCTGAATATAAGTTTGCAAAATCGGAATGGGAACAAAATGTAGATTACATCGATGAACGAGCAGATACAGCTATGTATTACATGCGTAACTTATGCGCCGAGGACCTACGACATGCCAACTGGTTTGAGCCCGAAGCTTGGAATCAGAAAAAGATCCAAGTGATGACTATGGTACTGGACACACAACTGGAGTTCTACGAGAATGACATCTGTGATGGAATATCCGAGATGATGAAAGTGATGGAAAAATACTCGGAAGAAGACCTGGAGAGAATCCTTATTGCCGCACGAAGGAAACGTGATCTCATGGAAAATTGCTTTCCTGTCAATGAACCCACAATTTATGACTCAGACGACAATTCCAGTTCAGGTTCAGAAAATGGCGATGATAGATCCGAACACGAAGAGCATTTTGGAGAAGAGGAAGACAAAGAAGAGAACGAAACAAAATCACATATGTTGGAAGGCAGAACATCTACACTATCACACACGGATGATGAAATCTTCGAGAAAGCTGAAGAAATTGTAAGTCGAGCAGATTACAACCCAGACGAAGTTCAGGATCTTCTATATCCAGACCGTGACAAGAACCAAGATAATGCGAATATTTCACAGGTTGTTCAAAAAGAAAACAAACATCCAGCATCACCAAGAAGTCGATCAAGTTCTGCTAAATCTACTTCCCGCAAAAACCAAACGAAATCTGGAATAAGTAGGGTTTGAAAACAGAACAAAAATGTGAAATGTAAATAACAACTTTGACATCTAAACATTCGTATGCATTTCTGCTCAATATTAAATAGGGAAACATTTACTTGATAAATGAAATAATTTTCACTTCGTTGTCTCACAATATAAACCGTAGAAAACTAGTTGAGCATATCACTGAGAACAAATATAGGCTACTAGATCCTATCATGGGAGTGGGGTGCATCTCTTTTAAAAAGAAGTCATTCGCTTTACTAAATGCGGTTGTTCAAGTTTCATTGTTTCGTTTATCGTTATTAGACATTTGTGCTGTGCAAGTCGCAGTGCGCTTTATTTTCCAGTGACTCAGTGATAAAAATCATTTCAAAGTACCATCAGCTGAACGTGTTGTAATATAGGTAAGTTAAGGTTCGCACGGGCTGCCATATAAAATATATATAACAAAAAGATATTTCAGTAAGCCGAGTATTCTGCATCGTACAAGCTGTGATTAACAGACTATGATTCTACACAATGTCTAGTGACACTATATGATGGCCAACAATTATAGGCTACAGTTCTATATAATTGATCTAACAAAAGAGTGCCTTACCCAAAACTAATATTCCCGATTGCCAGAAATCAAAATAGTTCAGTATCTCAATACTTTGAATATTCTCTGATCATTTTAGTCACGTATATTTTAGTAGTAGTCCTCCTTTATGTTGTACTATTCTTGGAATAATAATAATATATGAAGTGAAGTCATTCAGTCTTTGTTACTACTGTCTACATTAGTTGCACTATAAACACTTGACGATCCAGATATGAGAATAAATTCTGGTGAATGAAATCAATTTGTTTGAATATTATTATTATTTTTTATAGTATAATGCGAGTGACATAAAAGTATCTCGGCTCAGGACCAATCTTCCATTTATGGAATTGCCACATGCCCTATTGGATTAATCTGAATTCTTTTTACGCTGCCTAAATGCAACATGACTGTGATCTTTATTACTGAAGTGCGATGTTTGAAATTGTCAGCGCGTTTTTCGCATTTACATTACAGATATGTTTGTAAGCTATTCTCGCAGATACTTACCCAAAATTGTGATATCTTTACAAATCAAACTGGCTTGGTTGTGTTTTGGTTTATGCAAGTCTTAACCACCGCGTAGGCTATTAAGCGTGGGGGACGGGAAGGCAGCACTTACCAAACTCTACAGTAGAAATTCAGGTGTGATGTGGACATTTTCATACCACCTGGGCCCTATTCTAAACGTATGAAAGGATTACTTTTCCTAACCAGAGCTTTTAATTAATGGAAGTCCGCCAGTCGAATATCTGCTAAAAAATTAGTCTCTTGAAAGCTAGTCTTTCTTCCCTCAGATCAAATACTGGGATTGATCAGGCCCAAGGTGATGTACTGTACCATGTTCTTCTCCATGGGAGTACATGAGAGAATGAAATTTGGGCTAACAAGGACTAATGCTCTAAGAAACATCATTTAGTTGAACACTGCCAGTGTTGGTCAGAGAAAAAGACGGAAGGAAGGAGAGAAGGAAGGACGGAGGAAGGGAGAAAGGAAGGAAGGAAGACAGGTAGGTAGGTAGGTTGGAAAGAAGGGAGGGAGGGAGGGACGAAGGAAGAAAGTAAACAAACAAACAAACAAACACAAAGCAAAGGAAGCTAGTAACTGATTCTCAATTAGCCACGTTATCCCTTTAATGTTTGCAGCATAATCGCTTAGACCGTTCATCCCTTGAGGCGGGAAACATCATAAGTCACACTTTGTCACAAGTCTTGCTCAACCACTAATAAGTGGCTTAATAGTATGGCCACTATGGTGTAAATGTCTGTTCTTGTGGCCAGATCAGAAGGTTCCATTCATGTTTCTGTTCTGTTCTTGCCACTGTCTCCCATAACAACCTTGCCACGTATGGACAGGTAATTATGCAACGTTTCAAGTTTCGATATCCCTGGCCAATCAAAGCCCAGAAGCCAGGAGAACAATACACCTGTCAAAACGTTGGCAACTTTTCTACCTTTCCATCGCGTCTGAGGTTAGTAGACTACCCACGCTACTGTCATTTACGACGAATCACTTCTGTACACTTTCTGTTGTAGATGAGAAGTGGTGATGATGCCTACACGTGAAAGGATCATAGACATGTGTCATATTTCGTAACCTTCTTGTAGGAGAATCTTTCTTTACATATGACCTCAAGCGAACTACCTCAAGGTACAGACTGTAGGAGGAAGCCTGAAGCTGTGAACATTGGAATAGACTGCTCTATGTTGTTAACATAACGGTATGTGTTACTTCAACAATGACTTTTTATGACTGTTCATATCGAGGCTGGTTGATTCAGTAGGACTTTTTCTAAACATGTAAATATATTTTAGGCATCCCAGTTCTCTTGACGTCTATGGTTTTTGTCGGCTAACCATTTATACTGATATCTTTCTAATCTCATACAACAGTTTGACCTTATCAATGTGTTATTCCTGAACCACCAACCTAAATTGGGAATCAAGGAAATTATGTTTTGATGGGGCTGATCAACTAAAACTTCATGTTATATTTTTCGTCGTAAAGGTGGAAGATTTGAGCTGACGTTTTCAGTGCTAGCCTTTAATGAGAGCAAAAGAGGGGATTGTAGGTCAAGTTTAGCATCATCCCCAGGAAATTGCTCGGTTACTAAGGGTCAACAAGACCCCGCCATTTTAAAATGCTGAGTGACCAGGCACGCACGAAGGGAAAGGGGGATGACTGGGAATGACGCTAAGTGAAATTGAGGTTTATATTGCATTTGGACAATTTATGCGGATCGAAATCGAAGGTACGTCATTGGGTAAAACTATCGAAAATGTGATTGGGTAAGAAGAATCTGTTGAAGGCACGTAAATGGGAAGAGTTCGTTGAACTGTTTCAAACTTATTTAATATTATATTGAACCTTTTCCTAAATCAACGGGGAAATAGTGCGTTACCTTGGTTATCTTTTCCTCTTTTCCTCTTGTATTAAGTTGTACTGGAACACAAAGAAGTAGAGAAGGTTGTCATACTGACCCTTGTATTCCCTGAAAAAGATTACAGGATTCATCATTTATTGGATGACTACAACACACGTAAAGTGTGAGTGAGGAACTCTATTACAGTGACATATGGAAAACAATTACTGGCTCACAGATTGAGAAACAAACACCAATCTCGTTCCGAGAGCACTCGTTCTTTTTGGCCTGCAGTGTGGAGCGAAGTGCTCTGGAATAATCCACACACCAGCGCATGCGCTAACCGCCGTTCGCGGGCCCACAGACAATTGAAGGTAGTCCACAGATCATGGATTATTCCAGAGCCCTTCGTTCCATGCCGCAGGCCAAAAAGAACGAGGGCTCTCTGGGAACGAACACAATGACTACGTATACACAGTGTCTATAACCTTTGTATTCAACATCCAATCGAAGACTGTCAAGCTCATTAATAACAATAACTGAAATCATCCTATTACAAACACCTGGAACACTCAATCTTGTTCAGGGGAGTATGGGCAAATGGCAAGGAAGTCTAATCGAGGACTACCAGGCTAATTAATTATAATACCTGAAATTCTCTAATAGTTCTTTGTCGATACAGTGGAAAATAGTTCCGCTGATTAATCAATCAACTGACCAATCAGAATCAACTCTCAGATAGTGATATTTGTATGTTCCTATACTTCGTAATGCTTCAGTTTTTACCCAAAGTATTAGAAAGAGGTGTGCTCCATTTCCTGGCCACATCTTGTAATCTCTATCCATTTCCAGGCCAAATTTGGCATGACATTTACAACACCATTACAGATAAAATTTATAACACTGATAACCCATAGAAGATTTTGACAAACATTTCTCCAAAATTGGTGAGTATGGCACCCCATCTAGAAGCTCCCCACCCAGAAATAAATATGAGATCCACATAGCACCAGTTGCTGTTCCCGGTTAAACTCGTGTATTTTCTGTCTGGTCTGAAGGCATGTAAAATCATGGAATGTGACACTATCGGACTTGTAATTTCGAATTTTCAAATCCATTACCTCTGTAAGATATACTTGTGGTGTTCCTTGAAGAAATAGTAAATTGCTTCTATTGTAGCCAGACAGGTATCGGGTTTACCATGTTGTGGTCTAGTAGAAAACGAGATCAATTATTAATAATAATAATAATAATAATAATAATAATGATGATGATCATGATCATGATCATGATCATGATCATGATGATGATTTTATTTGTAGTATTCCCATTACAAAAACATGGCTCTTCACCCACTGATGTATAACTGATCATATAAACAACCATTTGAGTTGTTCCACACAGCAGGTCTGCAGCACATTATACCGTCATGTCAGTACAATGAGAGGTCGGTTCACACTACGGGACTGTAAGTAGGCCCAAAGTATGCTGGGATCTCAAATATACTTTAGAACATTTAATATTTACTTACGACAAACGTGTTCACACTAAGAATCTAAGTATGTTACTTAGAAAATTTCCTGTCAGTCAAACAGCGACATTGGAGCTGACTAATTGACCAATCATACAATTTTGTTGCAGAATCATGAAATATTGTAAACATCCAATGGCAGCAGTTGGGCTAATTTTGCAGTTCTTTTTAATTCAAATCGAACATAAACAGAACACGCGTCTCGCTATAAGTTTTCGAGACAGACTATACTGATATAACCAGTTTCTTCTGGGCAAGTAACAGCAGTATCCGAGTAGCAGTGAAATGTCTTAAAACTAATGATGTTGGCACACACCCGGATCGCTTAACACGAGTCGATAGTTTATGAATTTGTCATCTTTACTGTCATCTTTACTGTCATCTTTACACTGCGGATCAAGCACGTCCATGTGTGTTCGATGTATATATAAACATGCGATACATTTTCAATTTCCTGCCGTATCACAAGATTGACATTCTATTTGCTTATCTTGTTTTGATAGTGCGTAAGTAGGCTCTAAAGAAGTAGGACCAAAGCAGGACACAAGCGTACTTTACACCTACTTGCGGTCCTAGTGTGAACTAGGTTGATTGGCCCTGGTTGTTAAAACGTATATACATGTATATTAAGTAATCCAGTGGATAAGGGTAAATATATCTATTTGTAAACATAGGGCTAATTATCTGATGGACAGTGATTTCTCTGGTCCTGGTTGTTCAAAACGTGGATAAATAACTTTCCAGCAGATAAAATTTGTGCACTGTTCAATGTTTGGATAGCACTTCTATCCTCTGGATATAGCTCTTATCCACTGGATAAAGTTATCCAGCACTTTTTGAACAACCTGGGCCTGGATGATACCAGATGGCACAATCAGCAGAACAATAATTTAAGTCTAAAACTTCTCTACATGGCTGAACGTCTCCACCGTGGTGAAGAACATCGATCTCACACTTGTAACCAGGGATACTAAAACTGTTTGAAAAACCTTCGGGATATTGAGTTCGAGCCAAGACTTTGCCCCATGCTGTGATTGCAGCTAAATTCGAGCCCAGTCTCTACTCCATACTGATTTCTATTTAATTTGTGGTATTCGTTATTTAATATTCTACTAAAAAGCCTCAAAGAGGAGTTATCATTAACAAAACTATGTTTATATTTTGGTACCATATTTTGTGTACCTCTCGTTGTCTTTGAGTAGGGACATGGTCATTATTTTGAAAGGGACCACGAGGAGATAATTTTGTCTCTCCCCACCACATGTTTTAACATTAATTAAAAATATACAATATTAATAGTACAAAACATTCTAACAAAAAGGTATAATTTGGAAACGTTCTAGCGTGTCAACCTTTCTTATAGTTCTCTTTGCTTCCATAGCAATCAAACTTCTTTGTGACAGTTTCTGACATCTTGCTTTGCAGCTTTCATTGTCTAAAGCTGATTTCAAACTTTCTTTATTAGTTATCATTGGTTTACGTCCATATATTTTGCAGTAAACTGCATCATAATAAAATCGTTAACTTATTATGCACTTTTAGATTAATTAAACTATTAAGGGACCTGCGACACAAAGGTTGCTATGGAAGTTGATTTTTTTCCGTTGAGCGCGTGCTCGCGCCATCTTTATCACAAATAAGGTGCTTCAAATCACTAATCGAATGCGCGTGCGCAGTCTGATTGCACAATACTGAGATTTATGAATCTTTCAAAAGATAATAACTCCATAACGAATGCTCCGGTTTGAGTCAAATTTTTTTATAATCTAACATTTGCAAATACAAAAAAAGTATGTTTCATAGTTTTCATTTTCTTTCTTAAAATGTGGAAAACTACCACATCATACACCTGCTGATGCCAGAATCTGATGTCATGAGACATAAGTGAGAAATTACGAAACAAACTATGCTGTACTGCACAACAAAGAACCTATTTGGTTTGCCCTCTTGCTCCATCCTGACTAATTATCGCAATGAAAAGCTGCCAGCAAAGGTGGTGAAACTGCCAGCTTTATATAAAATAATTTGTATTGTACAACAGTTCCATGCGACTGATTTCTGTTAATTGTTGATTGATATTGATTGTCTGAGCGTTGATCGATACTTGATAGCAGGTATCACAGCAAAGAATATATAAAATATCGATTTTTCTCAAGTGCCATATATTCCTTATCGAATTTCAGTGTGTCTGATTTTCGCTGAGTCAGCCATAAGTTGGGCAAAAAAAATATTAACATCCCCTAGTATTACTTGACTTGGCGTTTGCCATATATGGCAACAGCCAAGTAATAAAAGACAAAATATAACCAATAAATGTTCAGTTAGTATTAACCCTTTCAGCACTATATACGTCCCAGGACGTAAAAATTGGCACCCAGTCTCAAAATAAATTATCTCAAAATTATAAATATCAACAAAAAATTTGCTTACCTCATATGGTTGTCAACATAATCA
>JAOBYG010204416.1:0-10124 GCA_025403545.1 Epizoanthus stellaris
GTGACCCAATAACGCAGGATATTCGTGCTCGTCTATTGCTATTATTGTACACTTCTGTGTACGTACTGTATAATAAATAGCTATATTCTAATATAACCTACAGTGACTATAAATAACAATAATTTATTTGACATTCTATGTAGTAACCTTTTCTTCTTTCTTCTCAGCACTAGGAAGATACCCATGGAGAGTCCTCAAAATAGTCAGCATACCATAATTGGTGTTCTCATTTTCAAAGATCAATCCCATATTTATCTGGAAATAAACACAATAAACTATTAATATTACTTACACTGAAACCAATATTCAATTTGTAGCTACTATTTTAAATTGACAGAATTGGAAACAAAGTGAATAAATCTTTGATGCCTGCATAACTGCAGGTCAAAATTAAAATTATATTATTTGTCCAAAACAGTGTATACGATAGAATCCTGGTTATTATAAGCCCTAACCTTGTCTTTCTGACAAGTTCATTCTATTGTGTTCATAGTACATTACTGCAAGTTTATTAGTGAGAGGTTATATAACTGGAATAATATTAAAAATGTATACAGACCGAAAGGCATATATATGACATGCAACCATGTAATTACTTTATCATGATTCTATGCAATCATACATGTATAACAATTATTTTACATTTTTAAAATTACATTTATTTAATACTGAATTGAAATGAAATGGTTTTTACTAGCCTGACCTCAGATGCTAATTTCCCATCGCAGCGAGAAAGGATCTCTATCCGTTCTCACTGTCAAGGAAAATTACCATCTGAGGTCAGGCTAGTTTTTTACCTAATGATAATAAAATGATTTCAAACACAAGTTTATTTGATGCTCTATGCTTCAGGATGACTATTCGAAGTGAACGATCTACACATCTATATTAGGGTTCTACTTTTATACACATAAAAAGTTACAGTTCCTTGAATTTGATTTAAAAAAATGTACCTTCTTTGTTGGTTGCTTCATTTCCTGGCTATACTGGTGAGCAATGTGCCAGTCACAGACATCTCGCAAGAAACTCATGAAAGGAAGGTACTCAACTAACACCCGAGAAACCAGTGCTATGTAGTTTTTGCGAAGCTCCTTGTGCTCACCAATGCTTGGCATAAATGTGCTGTTCCTAACATCAAGGACATCTGCCTGAGGACCATCATCAGGCAGGTGATTGCCAGAGACTCGGTTACACACAATAATGTGGTTCACCCAATGGTGGTCACTATTCTGGCGTGATGCAGTCATATCTCTTGTCTCCTGTCTGATATCAATGTTGTCTAGGACAATTATGAAACCTGGTTCAGCCTTCTCGCTCAGCTGCTTGATCTGGAACTCTGTTTTACTCAGTTCAAATGGGATTGTGCTTTGATCATCTGTATGTGTACATGAAAAAATAGGAGAATGTTAAGATTTATAACAAGGTTTGGCAGTCGGTCATTTACAAGCTGTAAACTAAAACATTACAAACGTGGCACTTCTCTGGTACTGGGTTTGTTAAGACTACTACTGGACTGCAAGATTTACTCTTCAACAGTGCCTTACTGGTCTCCATTCACCCCTTTCACAAATACCACAATGCATCTTGTTTTCAAGGAACTTCCAGTTTCTCACGAACCACTAAACAATAGCTGCCGATTACGTAAATCCGGTTGTGCATTATTCAGTAGATGATTAGAAGTTCCAAAAAATGAGATGAATTGTGGGATTTGTGCAACCATCAAAAATTAATATATATTTCTTATTAAAATGAGGTTGAGAGAATTTGATAATCCATTTAAGAAATATGTTATTTCTGTAATTATCATTACCAAAAATAGATACTTATTTTGTATCAATATCATAACTGTAGTCTGATGTCAGATGCTAATGTTCCTTAGCCTGAGGTCAAGCTCAAACACTAATTTTTCTTTGCAGCATGAAAGATCTCTCACATTAGGCACATCCTCTGAAGAGGCTTAAGCAGATGGTCACAGTGTTGTATTCCAGTATTAGTTTATATTGAAAATCCCAAACAGATGTTGATGTGAACTAATAACTGCCTACATGTAATAAGGACCCCTTAGGACCCAGACTAAGATTTCCAGTGTTAACAATGAACTTACCAGATGAAATGAGATTCTGCAGAGTCTCTTTCTTTTCTTGTAAAGTCACCATTTTCTTCAACCTCTTAGACTCACATTCTTTGATTTGTTGAATCTCCTCATCAAATTTTGTACCAAACTGGTCCAGTTTTTTCACACTCCTGTTGCTGCTGATTGACACACGCACTCTCGATAGGCGATTTAAGCTGACCTGGGTAAAATAACAAAACAATAATCTGTATACAGCAATCTTTAGAAAAATATGAAAACAATGAAAATCTAATGAAAATCCCTCACAATTTTAACCCTTATCTCCTGCAATGGATAATTTTGCAGAAAACAAAAATGCCCTTAAACAAGTAAACATTATACATCACAACTGAAATTTAAAAAAACATAAAATGGGCATTCATTTTTGGTCTTGAAGAGCATAGTTATATTGAGCATTTGGTATTATTTATTTCTCAAAATTTGAAAATGGAGCAGGACAAGGGTTAATATTTCAAAATAAATTTGTTTTTGGAGGGAAATACATTGTGCACAATTGCAACTGGAAGCCAAATATAAATTGGATCATTTGGTCAAAACTCTGAGTTAGTGAATATAATATGCCACCTCTATCCTCTGATGTATCTAATACTTCATTCATTTATACAGGTATGTACCATAGTGTCAGTATTACTTAATATATTCAACATTCAAGATAGAAATTACAATAATAATGATAGTGAAGATTGAAATCAGTCCTTATAATGAATACAATTCTTCAGCAATATTCCACAATTGGTATTCTATGGTATTTTAGAAACTAAACATAATTATTGCTCACCTGCATGGCACTATGTCTAATAATCATTGCCAAAATACAGCCTACTGCAGACATTTGGGCATTCCGTTGCTTCAACAGAATTGACCCAGCAATGGCCACACTGGGAAGCCAGTGGATGTCTTTGCCACAACTATGACTTGCAGCAGCAGTCATCAGGAATGAGTAGAATAGTGGTGCTCTATCACGCCACTCCAAACATATTTTTTCCAGGCTTAGGTCAAGGAGATCATCATTAGTGGCCTTCCTTAGGAGTGAGGGGTCTTTCTTGGAGCAAAGGCCATCTAATTCCAAACTAAGCACTTTAAGTACTTGCTCCATTATGTACCGCTTCAAGCAGGGGGACCGCACAGCTGCTGTGGCCATACTTTTATAGGTACCTCTGACTAAAGCTTTGCCAAGAGGTTCCAAACTTGGTGGTAAAGTATTGCACCTTGTACCACTTGGATATGTCACAAGTACCTACACATTGAGAATTGGATTGTCAGGCTCACCTTATGTATATAACTGAACTGGGGGTGTGCAGGGTTCAGGTTGGGCAACCTCCTACTTGTTAATTTACGAGGTCCACCCAACTAGGACTGAGAGATAATGTCTGCAGTCCTAGCTAACCTCAAACCAGGTCCTGACAGAGTATTATTTCTGCTACATTTGCATATGCTGATACTGGGAGCTCAATAAAATTATATTGATGAGTGGAGCAGCTCGCACAAGTGTATTGGAACATTGTGCAATTTTTTTTTGTCTTTGGCTCGTGCAAATTTTCCCACTCCTCCCCCCTCCAACAACATTAAATGGTCGGCCTCTTATATAGTTTATCCATTGAAGAAACATTTCTTTCTCACCATATAGTTTTTCTGTAGCATGTATTTATAATACTTAGTTGACCCTCAATACACAAACAAGGGGGACAGGGGCAGCCCCACCACTATTTCAACTGTGCAACAAAATATAAAATTCCCTGTGAAGGAAAATTAGTGCCCGAGTTCTGGCTAGTAAATCTATGGAACAAATCAAT
Organism: Epizoanthus stellaris; assembly: GCA_025403545.1. NCBI lineage: Eukaryota > Metazoa > Cnidaria > Anthozoa > Zoantharia > Epizoanthidae > Epizoanthus > Epizoanthus stellaris. The sequence continues at coordinate 3,928 of JAOBYG010204416.1, forward strand.
GAGAACTTTGATGAATTATTTCTTGTTGAACTTTTGTCATTATTTCTATAACTGAAAGAAATAAACAGGTGAGGGCATATATTATGTAGAAATTGACAACAAATATATATATGCCGGTGTTGGGGAACTTTGATCAAGATTGGTGGAACTTTGACCAATTTTAGAGAAACATAGAGACAATTTTTGACAAGTACAAAGTGCCCAAGCCCTGGCCAAGGTGGGCATTTGAACAAAAAAATATTGTTGGCTAAAAATGTTGGTTTATTTTTGCTTTATAAACTTTCATTGTCATTAAGTCTTTGATGCCAAATGCTTGGTCTGCCGAGTACAATGCAATATCTGTCTTCACATTAAAGTTGTGTATCACATCACTGTATAGCCTAGCGTCTGACTGAGGTCAGGCTAATCACTGTATAGCCTTTGTCAGACTAATCACTGTATCAGTGTATGTACTTCGAAAACAAAAAATGAAATTGAAAATATTGAACCTATTAAACTGATTGTCTTTTTATCAAGAACTCAAACAAGCTTTTTGGCCATTTCATGTTCGAGAAAAATTATATTATATTAATATTTATTATTTCAAGCGTTATTAGTGAGTAATATTAAATTCAAAGAATCTGGCAACTATGTTAATACCTTCACAGAAGTTTCGGACGTCTTTCCTGCACCAAGTCCACAGTGTTCACAAGATTTGGTAGGCCCACTTGCTGGCGGAAGAGATTGAACATCGGGTTGAACTCTCGCTGCTATTAATGGAAAGGTCAAGACAGGCCCGGTCACGGTTCTAATTGGCGAAAACGGCACAATCATATAATTAGGACGGTTCTTCGAAGGACTGCTTGTAAGCGGCATTCGCTGACCGGGACCTTTCTGGCCGAAGTTCAGACTCTTGCGCTTGACAGCTACATGTACGTCCACACGAGGCTCCGAACATGTGGTTGGAAGCATTCTTGATCGCCTAGTTCAGATCTTGTATTGGCGAACTTGGAGCAAATTTCTTCCTTAACTTCTGAAAGATTTTGCTTTAGTTTTGCATATTTAAGAAGTCTGTTCTGGCAAACCTTTTGGCAGATGAACAGAGGGCCATCACGTTCATTCACAGAAATGCCAATGCAATGAAGTTCTCCGGGAATGTCGACTCGCACTGACTTGCCAAACACCGCGATTTTCTCCTTCTTGTTCACCAGTTCATATCCACAGAGAAAACAGCAACAAACATCACCGCTACTCGTACAAAATTTGGAAACAGCCCGACAAATTTTTGTCGGAGTTGACTCTGTGCCTGTGGCACCACGATCCGCCATAACTTGGAAACTTCAAGCCATGTTCAGTTCGCGCTCTGCTCGATCGAAGCCTGGTTGTGTGACTGTTTCGTGAAAGAGTCATTTGATCGGACAGACTATCTATCTATAGTTTTGAAAGGTGACTCCAATTAAACCAATTATAAACAAATTTAGACGTGCGAGTTCTTTGACAAGGTGACAACATACACGCACCATGTCATGCATTCTTACAAGCGCGCTTATTGGTTAATGGACGTGTTTAATTTATTCCAATTTATGCGAATGGGGAGGCGGGAGTAAACGAGCCCAGCATGAGTGCTGGATGCCATTAAGGCTTCGGGGTGTCAGACGTGTTTTTCCGCGTGAGAGATCCTTTCTCGCAGCAAAGGAAAATTAGCATCTGAGGTCAGGCTATACCATTTAGTAATTTCAAAACATTGCGAGCATGTGTTTGTCGCAAAACTGACAACAATCAAGCGGTCTTTAGGTAGCCGTTTTTACTTCGATACAGGCTGGCCTCTTCTTTTTTTGATACTCCATACTTATCTGCTTCAAAATCATTTTAGGCGAACATAGCGGGAGCTAGGGCTAACCAAAGTTGATTACTCGTTTCTCATCAGCATCCGCATGTAATTTGGACACTGCGTCAACATTTGTTCATTATTCATTATTTTAATAAACCTCTGCTAAATCAGAGTAAATCGCCAAAAATTATCGGTAGATTAAAATTTCGTTTGATTTAGGTAAAAAAGAAAGTGACATGCATATAAAATGTTTTACAAAATATTTAGGAAAAAATCCCGTTCGCGATGGCATAGTGCAGCATTCCAGTTTTTTCCTGGACCTCGCTTTCAGGTAAAAATCGTACACTTTGACACTATGGAGATTGCGATTGGCTGATGCGAAAATAATAATCACCTTTCTCTGTCCTAACCTCCGGTCAGATTGAAAGAAAAATAATATGTAAGTTGTTTGTGATGTGAAATGTAAGCCACAGAATTATCTGTCAGAATACTTGTTTCCAAGCTCCTCCAGTCCTGACAAGAAATGCTCTCTTCGCTGGACAAGACCCACACAGGAACCAACCATTCGACCTGTTCGTTCTGTTTACAAATTAATTTTCGGAGCCTGTAGCTGACTGAAGCTCAGACTTTTTTCAATAATTTCAAAAAGTATTATTTTTAAATTACTTCAGTGACACTCAAAACGTGGTTAGAGTTTTGTCATGTATATTACTAACCAAATTTTTTTCAGACAAATTTTAGAAAAAGTCGGAGGTTTTCATTGTTAGCTATCGGTGTAAGGTTGTTATCGAAAAATGTAGGGTGGGGGTGGTGGTGGGGGGATCTGCGTCCCCGTGGCTTGATGGGATTAAAGTTTGTTATAATCTAAGAGAAGCTATCTCTAATATTAGGATCAGTATCCATGATAATTACTCGAGATCTATTTCTAGATCTAGCTTGGAGATCCAGCTATTTTTAGAAGCGATGTGATTGGTCTATCTACCACACGTGATTTTGAACTGCAGCATGGAAGCGTTTTGCTGTCGCTTGTCGCAAAGATGACGGAGTGTGTTGGTATTATCCCAAAATATGGAAGCACCAACTTCAACAAGTGAAAGCTAGTGGTGATGGTTATGGCTTTTTGTTGTTGGAGGAGGTGAGGTTGAGGTACGAGTTTCAAACTCGAACCAGGCAAGCAAAGTGGTGAATAAAGTGTATAAATATTCAAACAGCATAATTTGAGAACCGCACAGAAGTTACACTCATTACAGCTTTGTTGCTTGTCTTGCTTCACTGTATGAAAAAGCTAAGGTTTTGGTCGCTTGGGAATGACCGACAATTAAGATACGGCTGCAACACAATAGCGTGCTGTCTAAACAGAGGCTTCTTTGGCGTTGGACCATCCTTTGAAAACCTCTTCACTTGTAGATGAAGAATAACTTCTAAATAAAGAATAAAATCTTTACAATAAGCACGAACTTCTAACGCCGGCTATTAACACAAAGCAAAATAAAATAGAAAGAAAAGAAATAAAATTAAAAAAAGTCGATAAACTGCGACAAACTGTACTTATTTAAAGAGTATCTCTATCGTACCAAATGCGCGGCTTACAAAGGTCCTGAGTGCGAGTTACTTAAAATAGCATCGATTCTAAAAATAGACCTCAACCAACTATTATGGGGCACAGAGCTATCTTCGCTTATCATAAACTGAAAAATAAAATTGAAAATGTTTACGTATTCTCTCTAGTCAATGAAAACTTACGATACAATATTTTTGCATAATAATATTCAAATTTTCGGTGTGATGTATCCTATTTTAATTTTCTCTATGGCTGTTGGACCGATAAATTTCTGCTGATGGTAATAATGTTTATGAACAAACATTTTCAAATTCAAACACTTCGAAAACTACGAACAAAGAGCTGCTTGTCCCATTCACTGCTTCGCCTACTAATAGGTTTGCTAATAACAACATTCGTGTTCCGACATATACCGTACGGTATATGGTCGTCGTACCCGTAGATTTTATCTGCATAAAAGCAGTTCGTTGTTGTCACTGTAATTTATATTTTAACACATTACTGAATAACAGGTGAAAACTACCAATAATTGAATAAATGGACGGACAGCCAATCTGAAAGTTCGTATGTATAGTCGGTTCTATCAGTTATGCAGTCTGTTTTATCTCTGCATGGTTTCACATCGAGTTATTCAGGTTTTTCGCTCGTCAGTTTCTTGCTGCCGTTTCTAAGACACTTCGGTTGTTCTCTACTAGTCCGCTAGCTAACTGGTACTCGAACCGCACTTAGGTTAGATGTTTATGCCACATTTTGTGGATGCTAAACGTTTTAATTAAATTTGTAATATAAGTTATAACTATACTAATAATTACTTTCAGTTGTTGCCATGAATAAAAACAATGTATATTCCACAACTTTGTTTAAAAAGTTTTAAATCCTTTAATTTTGGTATTAAAACATTTTAATATGTCTACTATATATATCATTTTCCATTACTTTCTGGACAGGAGCGTTTTAACAACTTCGAATCATGCTGTCTCCGCGTATTCATTATTAACATACAAAATTGAAGATTATTAAAACTGTTTTAAAACAGCGTCGAAGTGCTGGTCTCACTAAGACATGTTTCCATGTAATATATAAAGGTTTCCTATTCCTCAATAATATTACCTCTTCAGTTTGGTCACGTATAGTGAAGATAGAAGACACAACATTATATTCTCCGAGACGTACACGACAAAGGGTTTAAATAATTATGTATTAATTGTTTTGGATGGTGAATAGCAAGTTGTTTCTATGAAAACAATGTTTGGCAACATTTCCACCGGTTAGTAGGTGGACATGAATTGTAAATTATTTTCCTTATAACGGGTCTTACGACTATGACCCACGCTTATCTACCGCCACAGGCGTTAATTATTTGTATTTCAACGTATCTACGGCGTTGGAAGGTAGCGGTTGCATATCTTTCTGTTTCCTATTTTAATGGTTTATATTTTATTTTGAGTGTTTTTAAAAAACACTTGAAACTATCTCTATATCGAATGGAGGGTTCATTCCAAAATAAGACACACATTTTGTGTGCAGTTCTATCACTCATACGGACAGCAAAACCGATTATTGCAAGATTGTTATAACCAAAGAACCAAAACATCCTGAATTATGATGAAATAAGATTTGGATTCTTAAATGAGTCATCAATTATCTGGCACGTATTTGGGATATGGCGATACGAATACATAAGACCATGAAAGAAGCTACTTGCATCAGTTAACTTACTCTATTGTGACAGAACACCGACCAGATTCTTAGTCCAGCTGATAATGAATAAGTTGATGATGTTTGCACTACTTGGCACTATCACACCTATAATACACACAAGGTAGGTCGTTAACGTGTTAGTATTGTCTTGCTAGAAATAAGAGCTTCTGCAAGAACAGAAGGCCAATTTAGCAGGCTAATCAGATAATCACTAATTACGTAACGCTCTCTCTATCTGTTCAATTGGGATTCTTGTTGATTTGTCGCGCAAGGAAATTTGCATTTTTGACAGAATACCAAACTAAATTAGTTTGGTGCATGGAAGGGCTTATAACATGCTTTAGTTACTCGTACAAGACATCGTTGACAGCATTTAAACCAGACAGCTGCATTGCTTGTAGTATGCCAATTTTCTGTTGGGTACTTGTACAAACGCACAACGATAATTTGTGTGAAACTCAGAGAGCATGTATTTTGCAATGGTCTTATATTGAGTACTCTCACTGTTCAATGGTTGCTTCCCAGCGCTCTACACTGTTATCTACTTGGCGTTTAAACACAGTACCGCAATGCAATATATCAGTGTTACAAAATTAAAACGAAAATATTATTTTCACAAAGTGGCTGTTTATTATTATGGATTACCAAAAAGAAATCATTTTATTTCACAAAATGGCTCTTCATTATTATGGATAATGATTTTAACAAAACCAAGAAAATTATTGTCAAAGTTGATAGGTTAGATATGCTACGTGTTGCAATAGTTATATAGATTCAGGTTTAAATGTTATGAAAAACATGGGTAATTTTGAACAAAGAAGATATTGATGCTGTCATATCAACATCTTACATAATACATGTAATTGCAATTGGAAAATATATTTGAAAAGATATCTTACAAGAAGGAAAACCTGCTATAATTGGCCTCTGCATTTTGAAAACAAATATTTTTCCTGCCATTCCAACCAGCTTGATAATACAAAATTTGAGACCGACTTAATGTATATAAGCGATAAGTTTTGTATATTTGAATTCGTAGCCATTTACACAACACCCTCCAAAATGTGTTTTAACTGACTCGTTTTCAAACCCATGAAAATTATGGGGGGCGGGGGCAAATGCCCC
>JAOBYG010204527.1:0-10124 GCA_025403545.1 Epizoanthus stellaris
CTCGACCTAAAATGTTTGTCTTTAAAGCAATTAATATGCTCAAAGTATCAATCAAAGTCTAAAGACGACTAAAAAGTAAAATGAACTTTTTCCAGCTAAATATATCATTGTTTTGTTTTTCAATGTTTGTCAATGTTACTGTTGTTTTGGGGAGGAGTGTTATTTCAAACTAACAATGCTGTTTGTAGTCTTTTGTGACAAATACATACTTTCAGTTCCCGACTTTCTTGGGGTATTATGAGTAGAAATCCAAAAACGGAAAAAGAGTATGAATTTCGCTCAAGGAGATTTGACAAGAATATTATATATTGCCAAACAGCATGTGCAAAGACTCTCATGGTGTACTCTTGTCAGTCTGAGGTGGGAGTAACCTCCTAGTCCCACAATTATCATAATTTTCCCATATAGCAAATTTCAGACGAATTTGTAAAATTCCAGGATTACATAGCTTAGCTAGAACTGTCGCAGGCACTTTCTTCCCATCTAGTTTGAACAGGAACAATTTGTTGTTTGGGCTCGAACAATAAGCATAAATGAAAACAAACCCTGTGTCTACCTTGTTTTTCTTCAGAGTATTGGGTGCTACTCTCTGGAACACTCGTGTAAGCTCGTCTCCGCTGTCGTTATCCACCACCCTCAGCAGGCAGGTGGGCACGTTAATGTAGAGCTTGGGTACTGTCAGCACAGGCTCGTCAACAAAGAACACTTCCCTGAGGGGGCAGTATATAAAACCATCAACACTTTGATTCCGAAGGTTATGAGTCTAGCAGTTTTGGAAATTATTGAAAAATGTAATAGTATCTAATTAGTATACTTACTAATTGTATTTTGAAATTTTTATGCTGTACAGTGCCGTGAACTATTAGGATACGCGCACTATATAAATCCTTATTTATTATTAGATAATTTAGAATGATTTATTGCCATAAGAACATACTCATCAAGAGCTTTCATTTGAATGGTTACACTTTGTGTTTTGAAAGGTGCACTCAGGACTCAGGGTTGCACTTTGTGCTTCTGTGAAGCAAAGTCTAGTATTAATTGAGAACATGGGTAACACGGCAGTATAGGGTACCCCCTCCCCCACTGTAGTAACAGTGTACGTACCTGAACACAACAAACCAGGAGTGAGGGGGTTGCTCAGGGTACCCCCCACTGTAGTCCATAAATGCCACCCGGCTCCACTCATCCTTGTAGAACGGGAATAAAGGAAACAGTGCTTGGTCTTTCTTGAACATTCGCCGGAAAATCTCTATTGCAACGTCTTCCATGTTTGGCTCGATGGTGTTCCACGTCTTGGACAGCAGCTCCGACACTTGCTGGTGCTCTTCTGTGTCTGAGAGGAAGAATTACACGATGTGCATTGAAGAAGAGAAAGCATAACACACAGGAATGGGTTCGTACCAGTCACTATTACACCTTGTGATTAGTGAATGTCAGGTGAATAACATTTCAGTAGTATCTTTTATATGTAAACCGATCCACACTTTGAAAATGTTATCAAACGCTCTCCCTCAATTTAGCCCCCTTCTAATACTTCCTCCCTCTCCCCTTCTAATACTTCCTCCCTCTCCCCTTCCAAAATGCCTAAAATGTGTTATGCCTACCGGGATTTAATAGAGCAAATATAAGTCCAAGATAAAGCAATTCTTATCGATGAATAAAATAATTACATTGATCCTACTAAAACCTTCCAAATCGGTCACATTCTAAAGCTTTGTTTATTTGAGCAGCAAATAGGGATACACTGATTGGTAAGAAACGAATAAACAAACGAACAAAGAAACGGAAAAACAAACAAACAAACGAACAAACAAACAAACAAAGATAGATCAATCAACAATGCTTGTTTAAAAATATCCCCCTCGCTAACCAGAATAACAGTGGACGACTACTACTGTTACTGACAGTGTTTTGTGTGTTCTTTTGACAAGCTTGGATTACCTTCTGTTCATGACTTATGTAGAAATCGCGAAAATGTAAAGAATGAACGAAGATGACATCTTCCCTACTTTTAAAAGATACAGCAAGAATTATCAGGTAGTTTCTAAAAACGACTACAACAAAATCACACTAACTTGGTTTATAGGCCTTAACCAGCTTCCTCTGAAAGTGACCTCTGAATGTGGCCTGGATCCTCCCAGCTGCCTTCTCCTCGTCCCCATTTGGGGTGCGGTCGATCCACGTGGGAGGGACAGTGGATGGGCTCTTCAGTGGGCTGACTCGTCTCTTTACTGACCCAATCCTTGTGATCTCTGCAGCGGAGTACGGCCGGTGTGAAATGTGTTGCTGCATGCTCAGAGAAGCCTGGAAGATGAATGCTTTCCACGCAAAGTGCATGTTGGAATCGAACACTTCACCCAGGTGCGACTTTAGGGTTTTAAATAAGCACTTCATAAACACCTGTATGAACGAAATTTCACAAATAGTTGACTGTCAGCTAGAAGTCTGTTCACGCGAAATATTCAGATATATACATGGTTGGGGGGAAGGGGTACTTGCAACTCGCCCAAACTCAAAGAGTCAAACGAAGTCCTTGTCTTGTTTAGCATTTTAATGTTGTACAGTTGTACAGTTTGCGTGGTATCTATAAGAATTTTTACCGATTAATAAAATGTAGATGTAGAAACGATATCTATGCAATTTTAATAATCTAAGGGAGAACATGTAACCTCAAGGAAACGGTGACCTCTGATATAACGCGCCCTATCTGATCGAAAATGACAAACTGCATAATCTCTGGTGTTTAAATGCGTAAGAATCTCAAGGTGAGGTTATCTGATTACCCCACCTACTCCTCCCCCCTCAGGCAAAATGGCTGCATTGTATAAATACCTTGTAGTGGCGTTCCTGTGTTTGTTTGGACTGGTCCTTTAAACCAAGATCGAGCTCAATTTTTTTGTTCACTGGTGGATCAGTGAATGAGTGAACAACATTTCCAACATTCTGCATCACGATCATTGCATGTTCCATGAACCGACAACTCTCCTGTATACAGCAACAAATATGCATTAATAACTCCAGAACGGGAATCCTTTCATTGAATATTGAACTTATCAGCCCCCTGGTTACACCCCTCCCTCTTATCAGCCCCCTGGTTACACCCCTCAATCTTATCAGCCCCCTGGTTGCACCCCTCACTCTTATCAGCCCCCTGGTTACAACCCTCCCTCTTACCAGCCCCCTGGTCTTATCAACTCCCTGGTTACACCCCTCCATCTTATCAACTCCCTGGTTACACCCTCCCTCTTATCAGCCCCCTGGTTACACCCCTCCATCTTATCAACTCCCTGGTTACAGAACCATCTGTAGAGTGACAGAAAGAAAGCCTCTTCCGGTTATAAGCCATCCTCTACCCCTCATCTCACTATAAAGTATTTGGAAACTGTCATGTGCTGAAGTCAATTACCAAGCACCACCATATAGAAAGCAGAGAAAACAATCAACTAATCAAATCTTTGTTTGCACAGGCAGACCACTTCACTTGATGGCTGGTATCCACACGGACCCTGCGTCTTTTAACTAAGACAATAAAAAACTAAAATACGATGAACAGATTGGAGGAAACTGGCATTACCACATTTCAGGTCTCAAGTACTTGGATGTATACAAATTGATCTCGTCTCGTCTCCATTGATTTATGTATAAAAGGAAATTTTGTTGTTTCTACTCAGATCCTTTATTCTCAGGACAGAGCTACTTGTTTGGGTATTAATGCTGTATGGCTAAAATAGATGTCAATCAATTGTGGCACTGAAAGACTTGCGCTCTATGTCTCTGTGCATACCTTTGTCAGGCAAGCCATGACAGTGTCTTCGTCTCCATACACAAACTGTGTTTGGGAGCACATTTCCACATGGTAACCATGAGGCGATTGAAGCAGGAACCTCAACACATGACGGCTGGAGTAGGAACAGACAATCATGTTAGTAAACACGAAATGACAACCGGGGCCTTTTACGTGAAGATGGGGTAACCCTACAAGACCTTGCTACTGGGGTCAGGCGATAGCCTCCCTCTACATACACGTCCAACGAGGAGAGCCAACTCGCACATGCCACGAATCTTGATGAAGCAAGATACAGCAATTGAACATTCCTGTCTACGGATTTGTCAAGATCGTATTTTCTCGTTTAAGTGCACTCCTTAGGTGCCCTCCCTCAGTTAAGTGGTCTTCTTGATTAAGGGACCTGTGATGTGAAGGTTGCTAAGGAAGTTGATTTTTTCCATTAAGCGCGCGCTCGTGCCATCATTATCACAAATATGGCGCTTTGAATCACGAATCGAATGCGCGTGCGCGCCCCGATTGGACGATATTGAGATTTGTGGATTTTTACTTCCGGTTATTTCAAAAGATAATAACTCCATAACGAATGCTCCGATTTGAATCAATTTTTTTTATAATCTATCATTTGCAAATACAAAGAAAAGTATGTTTTCATATTTTTCATTTTCTTTCTTAAAATGTGTAAAACTGACACATCACGCACCTGCTGACGCCAGAATCTGACGTCATGAGACATAAATGAGGAAATGCGAAACATACTTTTGTTACAAATTTTCTTAGAAAGAAATTGCAGTCAACTTTGTTCTCCTTCCACATTCGTGCAAGGCCCCATTATTGTTTTTACGTTTAGGCTATATGACGCTATGTATGACGTCATCAACATAAAAAATTATCTCGAATAAATTTGAAATATCACGTTCATTCTCCTCATGGTGATAGATCGTCGCTGGGAACCTTTCTTCATTAGTATAATTCCCCTAGTAACAGCCGATTTCTTGACGTCGCAGGTCCCTTAAGGATCTAATTGTGTCATTTCGTTTGTGTGACTACTGTCTGTTATTTTGTGTATGTCTCCAATGTTAATGCATGTGTATGTGATCGTGGTAGTAGCCATGCAAGGGTGTGCAGCAGTACACAATCAAACTTACCCTGGTGGTAAGCAGAGGACAGCAGCCTTAGTGCCTGTGGCTCTGATACGCAGCACAGGCTGACCAGTTACAACGCTCTTCCATGAGTATGGCTCAGCCACAAACAGTCCAGGGGTGGGTGGGGTCGGTTTCTCTTCTGCTGCTGTCTCTGGTTTGAGGTCTGCAGAATAATCACGATAGCAAAGCGTTAACATTATGTTATGGGCAAGTACTGTGTCTCTGAGAATCCAAAAGTACAAAAATCTAAAAGCAAAAAAGAAATATAACAAGGGTCAGTCTTCTCAAAGTTCGTGTTGCCACTGCCATGCTGACAGAAAATAAAAAATCTCAATTTTATATGTATTTGGAACATTACATCTAAATCAAATTATTCTGCAGAGAGGTTGGGATCGCATTGCTGTATCATAATGCATCTATTGTTCTGCAATAACGCACTTTTGCTGCACAATTACGGACGTTTTTCCATGCGATTATGAAATGTTTGGTTTGTTGTATACAAATTCGAGCATGTAACTGCGGACATTTCAAAGCTATAAAATGATGAAGGTCTTAAGCAATGCTGTACTAAACACCACATTGCATACAAGTTCATGCTAATTAGCGCCTCTGGAAGGTTTTCGTGAGAAGAACACTGATCATTACATTGCAAGCATACATGACAACTAAGACAAGGGAAGTCTTTTATTTGTACCTTTTGTGATATTTACAATACTCAGAATGTAGAGAGGAGAAAAGAAGAATCTTGAGATTTATAGCCGATTGCCTGGTATAGCAGAGCTAATCGGGCATATAATCCTTATTTAATTTGTTTATACTTGCAAGAGGTCACAGCTTCTACTTAAATTTAGGGGAAATAAATATTTAAAAATGTAAATATAAGAAAACACAAAGTAGTAAAACTAAATTATACTGACCAGTTATGCTGCTAGCAGAATCCTTCTCTCGGTCCTTGTCCTTCTCCTTGATAATTGGCTGAGGCGGATCCAACCACCGCGAGAATGCTGTAAAGCTGACAATGATCTCTATTGGCTTGAGGCTGTCTACAAACAAGTATGGAGGTGGTGGTTCTTGATTGTGAGAGCTACTACCGAGGGGTCCATATGGAGAGGGGCTGAAAGCTGTATTCTTTCCTGGTGCCGGGGTGGTGCCTGTAACGGAAGATGCTGGGACCAGACCTGATTTCTTGCTTGTGTGTGTTGTTGTGACGACATTCTATAGGCAACAAATAAGGATTATTAAGGCCGTATCAAACGAGAATGAGACTTGTATGAGGGTCAAGCAATGAGAGTTGGACGAGAGTTTGGTCAATTCTCATGTGCACTGTGACATGAGGATGAAAAACTCTTATCAAAATTTGAACATGTTCAAACTTGATGAGAGCACATGAGAGTCATGAGAGTGCACAAGAGTTGGTGGTCAAACAAGAGTGAGAGTTTGAACTCGTCAACTCTCATCAACTCTCATGCTGGTTTGATCCGGCCTTTAAGGTTCATCAAACAATTGAACATGAATTTTGTATTCATCTGAATTACCATTCCTCAGAGTTGCACTGATAGAGAACTTTCATCAATAAAATAATAATAATAATAATAATAATTATAAAATAAAACAATCAATAGTTATGCAACAGTCCTCTCTTACTCATGTGGGATAATATATTACTTTATAATTATTGTCTATATTTCGCAAACTGTCAGTATTGAGCACAAACATAAATGTAGACTAGGTCGAAAACCAAGGAATTTTCCTCCCTTGCTATATCGGGGGTTTGTATAAATTACTTACTTGACAAGATATCAGCAGACAAAAACATCAGTAAAGTGACCACGTATTACAATCGTCACACAAGACAAACTAAGCCAACCTTCTACATGTCGGCAGGATAAATGCAACTTCATTGCAGCAAGCAAATATCCACCAACAATGACCAATGTCCATGTCCATGGGTATAAAAAATGTTAGAAAATTACAATGACCGGATCTATTCTACATGAACTAACTAGTTTCTGCTTAATTTTTAATTTTTAACTAAGATATATTTTTATATACAATAATTTCTATCATTGTAAAGCGCCATTGAAATTATTTTAAGAAATGGCGCTATATAAATTTAAATTTATGATTATTATTATTATCAATAATACTCTAGAATAATTGGATTCATGGAATAAGACTGTCAGACTCACAGGTGCTCGTGTTAAAATCTTGTCCTCGTGACTTTCTCTCCGTTTGGAGTGACTACCTGATCGAACTGGTGAAGGTCGGGCCCAGCTCTGAAGTTTAGGTTAGTATGTTAATAGTGACTGGTTAGTAGTTTGGTAGTAAATTGCTTACACAATGGAGGTAAATAGTTTTTACTCTTAACAACTAAACAAGGTCAATACCTTGTCACTTCTCTACATCTCCCACACAGTCAGTTTATGTGCTACAATGGAAATCGTTATAGGAATTCATCTATACTGGAACAAGAATATACTTTTCCAGCTATGTGGCTTCTGCTAGTTGAGAGTCAACATTAAAAGACCTGAATAGACGGAATCTAATGAGCTGCACCAACGGCAAAATAGATTTAGTGAGGAGAAATGTTATGTCAAGAAAGAAAGAAGAATTTGTTATAACGTTTTACATACCACAACTACAGGTGAGACAGCGCCTGAAGTACAGTGTCTATTTAGAGATCAATGGATCAAACCACATCTGAATAGATATCACAATCATAAAAAGGTTCCACGTTACTCGTGGTGTGTGGCTTCATCCAAGTAATTCGTTGCAAGTAGAATAAAGACAGATTGTGAACAAGAATCTCAAAAGTCAGTCTGCTATACAGGCAGTAGGGTAAAATGAAGCAAGACTTTGTATACATGAAATGCTAATGTTTGGGTGATGCTCCACATTTCAAGTCTCCATGGACGCAATTGTTAACATCTATTGAAATGTTCATGTTTGGGTGATGCCCATATATCGATCCCTAATGAGGCAATTGTTAACATCTACTGAAATGTTAATGCTTGGGTGATGCTCCATATGCTAAGTCTCCAATGACGCAATTGTTTACATCTACTGAAATGTTAATGTTTGGGTGATGCTTCATATGCTAAGTCCCCAAGGATGCAATTGTTTAATATCTATGGAAATGTTAATGTTTGGATGATGCTCCATATACCAGGTCCCCAAGGATGCTATTTTAATGTTAATGTTTGGATGATGCTCCATATACCAAGTCCCCAAGGACGCAATTGTTTAATATCTATTGAAATGTTAACACTTAATGCTCTACTGAATGTTATCGTAAGTTAATAATATAGGTACTGAAACCAAAAAGTAGTATTGAATTCATTATTATTCAGGCCACCGGCAGCAAATGTATCCATGACTACAGTTCAATACAAACATGTACAAAGGGACCTTCTTTCCTAATACTATCCAAATGTGGAACGACCTACCACCCAGCGTCCTAGAGCAACCCACCCTTGGGGAATTCAAATATGCTCTTAACAATTATTTTTAACTAATTAGTATTATTATTATTTATTATTATAATTATTATGCACCAGCACTAAATAGCACTAGCATCTGCACATTTAAAGTATTGGGAAATTTGACACTGCCCTAAACAATTGCTCTAATTAATTAATTAGTTTATTATTATTATTATGCACCAGCACTAATTAGCACTAATACCCACAGTGATGGGCCTATGCCCTAGTAGATTGACAAATTAGAATAGAAGTAAATGGTTAGGGTTAGGATGCGACCTTGGGCTTGGGCTTGGGTTTGGGGCAGGGTTCGTTGTCGAGTTGCTGCTTCAAGCTCCAAACTATAGGAACATTGCTTTTGGTTGGTAGAGTAGGGGCTCCAGCCTGAACTTTGTAAGAAAACATAAGTGTTGATGGTGACTAGTTGACAAATCACTTAGGACTTGGTATCAGGACCATGATGCTGTGCACTCTCTCTGTTTGAGACCAGTATGTCTGTAAGGGGTTGATAGCAGCATGTCTTGGAAAAAGAACAAGGCTCATGTGGCCGTCTAAGTGGTGGTGCAACACGTCCTACAAGTCATTACAAGTACACTGGATAGAGCAAGATAAGTACAGTAAGAAAGAAAGAAGGGAAAGTAAGAGAAGCAGAAGAGTACAGAACCAATTCTCTACCCTACCTCGAGCTCATTAAGATCGGGAGTTGGAGGTCTCTGAGGAACAGCATCCTGTATTAGTGAACGATATTAGAGCAGAAAAGAGTTGTGAAGAGTAAGTAGAGCAAGTAGGTGAACCTCAGTGATTGTATGGTTGCAGGTCATGCAACAATTCACTGCATTAATGAATGATAGTAAAGCAGAAAGAGTTGTGAAGAGCAAGTTGGTGGACCTGAGTGACTGATATTAGAGCAGAAAGAGTTGTGAAAAGCAAGTTGGTGGACCTCAATGAATTATATTAGAGCAGAAAGAGTTGTGAAGAGCAAGTTGGTGAACCTGCGTGAGTGATATTAGAGCAGAAAGAACTGTGAAGAGCAAGTTGTTGTCAACCTGAGTGAGTGATATTAGAGCAGACAGAGTTGTGAAGAGCAAGTTGGTGGACCTCACTGAATGATATTAGAGCAGAAAGAGTTGTGAAGAGCAAGTTGGTGGACCTCAATGAATGATATTAGAGCAGAAAGAGTTGTGAAAAGCAAGTTGGTGGACCTGAGTGAATGACATTAGAACAGAAAGAGTTGTGAAGAGCAAGTTGGTGAACCTGAGTGACTGATATTAATGCAGAAAGAGTTGTGAAAAGCAAGTTGGTGAACCTGAGTGACTGATATTAACGCAGAAAGAGTTGTGAAGAGCAAGTTGGTGAACCTGAGTGACTGATATTTGCGCAGAAAGAGTTGTGAAAAGCAAGTTGGTGGACCTGAGTGACTGATATTAGCGCAGAAAGAGTTGTGAAGAGCAAGTTGGTGAACCTGAGTGACTGATATTAGCGCAGAAAGAGTTGTGAAGAGCAAGTTGGTGAACCTGAGTGACTGATATTAGAGCAGAAAGAGTTGTGAAGAGCAAGTTGGTGCACCTGAGTGACTGATATTAGAGCAGAAAGAGTTGTGAAGAGCAAGTTGGTGAACCTGAGTGAATGATATTAGAGCAGAAAGAGTTGTGAAGAGCAAGTTGGTGGACCTGAGTGACTGATATTAGAGCAGAAAGAGTTGTGAAAAGCAAG
>JAOBYG010204638.1:0-10123 GCA_025403545.1 Epizoanthus stellaris
CATCTAGCCTTCAAGAATATATATTTTTTGAAATCAACTCCATTTTAATCTTTATTTACAAAGATGTTTTGTCCGCTGCCAGTAATAACATTTCGAAAGTTATTATTGGCGGGAGAGTTGAAAGGGCGGACAAAAATGTCTTCGTACATAAAGATTAAAATGGAGTTGATTTCAAAGCTTTACATATTCTTGAAGGCTAGATGCTTGCTCATCGTTGTACATGGTTTATTTTAAGTAAGCAACAAAAATCGCAGCATAAGGAGAAAAAAGCTCACTGAAAACTATAGTTCGTGTGAGACTCGTGGCTGTGAATGAAATGGACACGACGGCAAGGTCATTCTGTTGAACCACAGGCGGCAGTCACAGAACGGACAAACCCTGAGTTTGACTCTTAGCAAAATCCAAATTATAGATTTACTCGGATTTTATTTTTATTTTGAGGTGTAAAAAAATTTCTGTTTCGCTGTTTTCTGTTCTCGGAAGCTACGATCTGGTCAACCTGTATCAACCTGCAACCTGCAACCTACAACATGCAACCTGCACCCTGCAACCTGCGACCTGCGACCTGCAAAAGGCATCAGCCGGCTCATGCAGAGCAATTTTACGCATCTTTCTGTCCAACTTTCGTCTGTTTGATAAGCATATTCTGAAGCTGTGGTGATCAGAAATATTTACAGACATCTGAAGTTCTCTCTGCAATGGATATTCTGCCCCAAACGAGACGCAGTTGAGAATTAGGCGCTGTAGAAAGACGACAAAGTTGGACCATTTGCGACTTTCGTCGACTCGTATGAACCTCGTTCGCTTTCAAGATAGTGGTACAGAACTCCTCAAAATGAAACCTGGCCGCAATCTTTGGTGTTATCAAGGAGATTAGCTTGTCTGCAAGGGAAATCAAACCTTACTCGAAGGTAGGCAAGTCGAAAAGTAGACTCAACGTGTTCATTTGTGAAAATGTGGACTCTCATGGTTTGTATTGTACCTTTGAAAATCGCACGATTTGCAACAGCTGTCATTTCTTCATAAATAATTTTTGCAAAAATGTTTTGATGTTTTGTATTTACAGACGTTAATACTGTATGCATAAATAGGCTAGAACTTTCAACCAGGTGCCACAATTTCGAAATAAGCCCGTAAAGTTGACTAGTTTTGACCTCTCGATCACAGACTTTACAGTGGGGGTCATAGTCTAATTGGTTTCTGCCAATACGACAAAAATATTTCAATACAGTTATATATCTGAAGAAACTACAGTGATATATCTACACAATCAAATAAAAATGGGACTCGTGAAGCGGAAATAATCTCTTCCACAGTGCCACCAATATGTTGCTTTGGTGGGCGAACAAGACAAAGACAGTGAGAAAATAAAACTACTGATCAATTGGACAAATAAACACACTGATCGGTGGATGATAGCTACTATTTGTGACTGCTAAACTTGTTGCTGGCTTGGCGGATTGATAAACTGAAAGTTATTATGGACAGTTTTCGCTGAGAACGTAGACGAGTAGCTGTCGTTTTGAGTATTAATAGCCCTGTATATCAAAGCAAAGATGGATTGACTGACATACCGACAATTACATATATAGTCATATAAATATTCCCTCTGAAGATTGATTCAGATACAAATCGGGTGTCGTTGTATCTCACAATTAGGAAACTGACAAGCGCGGAAAAGGTGTTAGAACAGTAACTATGCCACCATAATTTCCCCTGCTGTGGATCAGTACTCCGGCTACGTGGTCCTCTAGTGACAAACAGCAGATCAGATAAAAACAACGCATGAAGGTACTACGGCCCCTGGAACCCTAAACAAGGATTATTTTAATACAAGTGATGCTAAATATTTTTGCAAGAAAAACTTTGGGAATATTTCAAATAAATTTAGCAAGTTCAAAATCAATTTACTTAGCTTATAACTGAATGAATGAATGAATGAATGAATGAACGAATGAATTTAAGGATGGATGGATGGATGAATGAATGAATAGATGAACAACTTTATTTCGACAGGGTTGCCCATTCAGCTCGACTTCTGGTATCCAGAGGGGCATATAGTTTTCAAAGTAATTTTGTGGTGCTTATATTTCGTCCAGATCGTGGAAGTATCTTCGAGAACAACTACGTTTGGAAATTATATTTTGTGAGCAATAGCTGGAATACTTGCAATAGCCACACCTATGTTAGAAGACGTTTTCGTTACCTTTACCAAACAAATACGAGACAAAGTCCTTGAAATTTACCATGGCGTTTCCATTTCAAGGATTTCAAAGGATTGCGCCAAGTTTCTAATAGCATGCAATCTCTTACAAGTAAAGTAAAACGTTATTTCGGCTTCCCATACGATAGAAGACAAGAAAGAACTAGAAACGCAACTTAATAAATCCAATCTCATCATGTATCAGTTATCAACAGAATGAAAACATCTCTCATGTTATGATATACAGAGGTGCATGTCTATTTACGTTGGCACTAACTTTATTGGAAAATATTAGCTCGTACCTGAGTCAACTTATACCAAATACCTTATACCAAAATATTTGATTTTATTTACAGGGACAATGCAGTAAGGGGGCTGATAATAAACCCTCCATTTGTTACCGTATGGCATTAACTTTTGCAAAATTAAATTTTCGAAAAATTGAATTAAATTTTGCAAAAGTTGTGTTATTCATAACAATATATAGCTTATTCAGAAACATTTACCAAAATAAAACATTATTTTTGAAGTGAATGAATGGAAGAAATATTGCGTTATAGCACAAAAACTACACTTCTCTGATTTGTATAAGCCCTAATCAGATCAGTTTTAAAGAAAACATTATAATATTTTTAAAGTTAATGTCAATATATAATCTCTTCATGAAAACTGTTTGACACGAGCACAACAAATGGAAATGAAAGCAATATATCTGAATGAGATCGAAATGAGCTGCATCGTTTAAAATGATTTGTGCATGGAAAACAGAAATAAATCCCCACATGTATATACTCAAAGTCCTAATAATAATATCATTAATAATAATAATAATAATAATAATAATAATTAGATAATAACGTCATAATAATAATAATGGAAATAATAACTTAGCTTTTCGCAAGCAGAAATTGTCAACAACTAAGTAATCTGCCTGAAAAAAACTCCATGTTTTTTTAGTATTTGCCAAGTTATTTCAGTTTTTGTAGCGTTACATTTTCAAAACTTAGACGGACTTTGTGAAAACTTTCACAAAGTATAACTTGATTTTGTTAAGTGTTTGAAAAAAATCTCACCGACACTTCAGAGACATGGCTCCTTTATCGCAGCACATTGTATCTGAAACAATTAGAACCGTATAATGTGGAATTGACTGATATGTGAAGTCTGTTATCTAGGACATCGCTATTTATATTTATTAGTTGTTGTTAGTTTCGTGTGGATTTCATTAACGTTATTATCACTAATATGCTAGTAATAATAATAATAATAATAATAATAACAATAACAATAACAATAACAATAACAATAATAATAATAACATAGGTGCCAAATTAATTTATGGATTTGTACTCCAGGTTTTTTTTGTAATTGCCCTCTGAATTTAGCCTCGTCCCCAGGCATCTACTCGGGGTTGTTTCTCGGGAATTCGTGGCGGCGCGGTTGCTAATGTTTTCTGTCCCCCGAGCCTTCGGCGTCCGCCATATTGAAAAAGCTTGGTGACCAGGCGGAACGCGCGAACGATGAGGAGGATGCCTGGGGACGAGGCTACTCTGAATTGAAATTTCACATGTGCAATTACCATATTACCATATATAGCAACAAGCTTACGTGAGCGCAGGAACGTCACTGGCTTCATAACTCGAATCCAAGCTGGAAGCGGGAAAGGCTCGCCCAAACACTCGGGCAATTAACTTCAATTTTGACAATCAGCAAATTTCTTTCGTAGGGAGTTTAAGCAACCAGGACGGCAACGTCGACGACGACGGCAGAGAACAAAAGGCTTAATTATAGAATACAATGGAATGCACCAAGCTGACCTCCTGTCCACCGTCGTCTTCAGGAATACAATGTGAAAAGCCCAAGTCCCACGTTGTTTTGTAGACAACGTGAACGTCAAAATGCAAATTGTCCCGTTATTAGTTTATCGTCAAACTAGTGTTTCTTCTTCCTACAATTCGCACTCTTTCACACACACACAAATAAAAGCGAATGGATGATACATAAAGAAAAAGAGAAAACGAGAAAGTAGAATTTCAGCAGCCGTCGTCGTTGCCGTTGCCGTCCTAGCTGCTTAAAGTTCCTAGTATGTTATACTTGTCGACGTTGGGTCCCAGACTTTGTCCCGTCACGTGAGAAGCTCATCCCACACAGGAGCTGGGTAACTACGCTTTCTGGACGCCAGCGGAAAAAAATGGCTCAACTCTATACCTGGTATACAGCGGTTACTTTTGGTTCCGGAAAGGACGAGTACAACGGGAAAATGGCGCGGCGAACGATTCTGTTCAACAAATATTATGTGCTCTGTTTTATTAATTGCTCGTAAAAATTAAACAGCAATACTGTATATACGGAAGGAGACCCCTTTATTTGTCTGCTAAACACAGACTCATCACATTGCGACTCGATCGCTTCGAACTTCGTGATTAGTTAGTATTTGAAATAATACTCAGGCCACAAGTTATTTTTCAACTCGGATCGAAAATGCATTCAAGTAATGCATTGTGCCGTGACAGTAGAATTGGTGAGGTATGGGAGAGAATGTTTTTCAATTTTCACTTTGGTCCGAAGTGCACGTTTAAGAAGTATATTTATTTTAACTATGTTCTGTTGGTACTGGCAACTAGTCTAGATATCATAATGAGATTACAGTCGTACTAGAGTCTAGTAGAGATCTTTACCTGTCTTGCTGGCAAATGATATTAAATAGAATAGCAACCATTTCCCTCTGTCCTCGTAGATAATCATAAAATATAATTCGATTCTGAAATCTTTTTTAGTTAAAGATGGCAGGTGTTGCATCTGCACGGTGTTCATAAGTTTTGACATGCTAAAAGATCCAGGACGTTCCAGGACATATTTCAGTGTTTTTACTGGAGTTTCCAGGAGTAATTTAAACAACGTTTCTTCTATGTTGTTATCTAATCCTGGACTAACTTTTAGCGGACTGGCGTGATCGGTGATGCATCACAGCATGCTTTGCCAGTAAAACAATTTATATTTAGAAGTGTTTTATAACACAAATTTGAAAAGCAATTACATATTTAATATAAAACGTTATTCAGTTTTCCAGTAGTCAGTTTAAAATTCCAGTACTTTCCAGGAAGAACAAAATATCTTGAGGAACTATGAACCCTTGATGAAGTGCCAGTGCTCAACATATATGTTGAAAATTCTCATTACTAGACCATTTACCAGATGAATTGCTCTATTTATATCTTAACTTTATATGGTAATCAAGGGAAGATCCCTACTAGGAAAGAATTTCAACTCAAAATATTTGCTGTTGGCTACTGGAGCCCTGGAAGCTCACGATTTGAGCCCAAACAAAATTATTACATTGGAGCTCAGAACTCCCATTAAGTACTCTATGGAGCCCCATAACACCAGCACCTATAGGATACGTTGTGAGGAAGGGAGTTCGGCGAGGGAGCGAAGAAAGAACAGAACCTTAATTGTACATTTTAACCGTCTTAAGCCATATAGAGTGAGATCAGCCGAAATACACCCAACCTTAAGTGACTGTGGACAGCCGTTAAGCAGCAATGGCCACTCCGTTAGCAGAAATAGTTTTGGTGAACCAGCCGACCGCGATGTAGCCGAAGCTGATGATGCCGGCGCGCCAGATCCACCTATGGAGGAGCCCGACCCAGGATGGGATGCTGAGTCTGATGACTGGACATCCAGGGGCGACATCCAGGGGCGACATCCATACCCGCCACCACTTGGGCACAACTTCCCCAGAGACCAACAATATTATATTCCCAACCTTAAACGGGTTCTTCAATCAGTTCTAATTTCTCAAAACAACTTCCTTTGAGCTGAGTGAGAAAATAAATGTCAATAGAACAGCACTTGCATCACTATAATTTTTTACGAAAATAAAAATCCGAGAGTGAATGATCAAGAAAGTCATACGATGGTAATGATATCTTGTAATGGGAGAAATCTTATAAAATTGAAAGTAGCTTATAGATATGCCATATCACCGTACATACATACATTTATTGAACCATCCCTAATGGGCTTTTCAGGCCAATTTACAATATTTAAAATATTCGTCAATTCAAT
The DNA here is from genome assembly GCA_025403545.1 of Epizoanthus stellaris. NCBI lineage: Eukaryota > Metazoa > Cnidaria > Anthozoa > Zoantharia > Epizoanthidae > Epizoanthus > Epizoanthus stellaris. The sequence continues at coordinate 6,272 of JAOBYG010204638.1, forward strand.
ACAAAAGATGTTGGCAACTTTCCGTTTTCTTGGCATTCATTCTCAAAACACACCGCTACAGATCAAACTGATCATGAAACATATCTGAAGACACGTCGCCATCACACAAGATACATTTATTCACCAGGGTATATACAGATCTCAAAGACGTTACTTATCGTGATCTGTGCACTCGCAAGTTGCTTTGATATCCTCAAAACGCAAATAAAATGTCATCCAGGTAGTGAAGTCACCCAGATTTGAACTAAATTTCAGCACTCATTTGAAGGACTTGGAATTGGGCCATATTTTTCCGCTGTTTTCCAAGAACCGCGCGACAAAGTTTCAATTCCTAGGGCGAACCAATCACAGCACAGATACAAGAAGGTAAAGTACTAGGCAAAGTAGCGAATAACGAAGAATTGGCTGACGTGCATTGTGTCAAAATACAGTCGAGCAATGGATCACTGGATCATTATTACAATCTGTAACAAATTGCAAGCACTAAACATTCTACAAATGTATAAGAAACTTCTATTATGCCCTGTTTTGTTACCCTGATGATATTAGTGCATCTTTAAAACGCAAAACAATCGAAGCTAAACTAAATCAACCAGTGTACGGCAGTATACCTAATACTGTGTTCACACTAGGCTGAAACATGTTTAGTCTGATCATGAATGAAACATGTTTCAGTATGAAAAGTGTTCGCACCAAGCGGTGCATTGCGCGAATCATGATCGGCACATGTTTATTCTAAGCATGATTGAAACTACCTCACGGGGTAGTTTCGATCTAAGCCAGACGAAACACGTTAAACATGGCGGCCGAGAACGAAGGGCCAAAGGGCTTTACAAGCGAGATTAAACAATAGAATGAATGTAACAGTAAGTTTGAGCTCCATTTATCGGTTTAAGTGTAATTATAGAGATTTTATGCACGTTCCGTAAAACCGCATAAATTACATAACAAGGCATGAAACATGTTTGAAACGGACACCTACTGTGAACCATGCAATTGCAAACTTGTTTAAGGGGACCGTGTTTCATTTAAACATGTTTACTCTGAACATGTTTCGGTGCTAGTGTGAACGTAATGAAAACAAACACATCAAATGACCGATCGAATCACATTAAGTTACAAAGCATTAAGTTAAGCTTAAATTTGAAATTGAAACTGCCGTGAGCGAAGTTGAAATTGCCGTGAGGAAAATGAAATTGCCGTGAGCGAAGTTGAATTTGCCATTGCCGTGAGCAAATTGAAAGTGCCGTGAGCGAAGTTGAATTTGCCGTGAGCAAATTGAAATTGCCGTGACACTTTTGGGCCACCGTAGTACCTGCACTGAAATCGTCACTAAAACATCCGCCAAACTTTCACATTATCATTTACTTTTTGTTCTATACTTCGGAACAGATTGGCATAATTTCAGATTGCCATCAAAATATTCGTCCAAATCACTGATATCTTGTTTGTGCAAGACAAAAATTCAGACTTACCGCCAAACAAAACACCTAAAAGCGAATGAAAATAAGCAAAATCATCAAACGAAACAAATATAATTGGTCTCAAAGATCAACTAAGAGAAAATACAATGAATTTACAGGCAAGCAAGGGGATTCTTAGAATTTTGTGAACTAATTTCACAAACTCGGTGGATAGTTTAATATCACATACCTTTCTTGGTTGTTTTCAACACATTCTGCACAGAACTAGATGCATATTTATAGCGTTTTGTAGGCTCCTTTCCATCACCTCATCTTTCCAAAGTTTGATCAAAATCCTAGCTGGTGATATTTTTCTGATTATTATATTTAGTTTCTTTGGTTCTTTGAAACGGTAACTTCGGAGAATCAAGAGAGAAATCCAGCCGTTTCAAAATATGCGAAACTGTCAAACTGATTCTGGCATTGATGTTATATTTGCCAAGACTCGTGACTTGTAAACATCGAATAGAACAAGCATTTCGATCGACTGTCCGTGATTGTTGTCTATCAGCGAATAGACAATCAGATGAGAGAACCGATCAAGTTCACCGGTTTGCAATAGACCACAGTAAATTTCTACTAAGTAATGATATTAATAAACTTCTACTGCATTTATGTTGTATATTGTCTATTCACACTGTTTTATCAGTGTACACATGTATCCATTACAATTTCATGTGATTCACGCACGATTACAAGATACTATACAGTAAAAACATACAGATAGGAACCTTCCTCTGATAAGAACCTAAGATGGAACTTTGAATATATCAGTAGCTACCATTATATATCATTAGGTATCAATAGATATCAAATAAACAATAACCTATTGTAGCTTCTTATACGTGAGTTTAAAAGAAGTTACAGACTTTACTCTACTGTTTTTGAAACGCAAATCACTTTTTGGATAGAACACCGTTATGTACATTCTGAAGAAACATAGCAGTGAATGAAAGACAAATTGTAGGAGGCGTGGCCAGAAACATTTTCCCCCAGGAAATATTTTAAGCTCTAAGACGTATCTTTGCAATCTTTGAAGATTCAAAATTTGATGACCTACCTCTTACGTAATTACCCGTAGTACTAAAGAGCATTAACCACCCCTTTGGAAGCGCTTAGAAAATGACACGCCCTCTTCTGTTCCCCCCACCCCACCCCACACACTTCCACCAGTACTACTTAGTGACCAGTCTCTTGCATCTAGTAATAAAATGGTTCTGTTCAACTTTCAGGCTGCTCAGGTACAGTGTTACTCTCTACGTCTGCGAGCGATACAGCTAAGACCCTTACGAGTCCAGGTTACCCCGGTGTTTACCCACAAAATCTCGACTGTACTTGGATAATACACGCAGCACTTAATAATTTTATAGTAAAGCTGACGTTTCAATTTATTCAAACTTGGGATACAGACTATGTTAAAATTCTTGACGGCGAGTATCGTAACAGCAAGTTAATTAGACGGTATTCGGGATATTTTCAACCGTTTACTGTCGTCTCAACTGGCTCTTCACTCAGAATCCAATTCCATTCTGGTAGATCTCAAAGAGTGAATCATGGATTCCTTGTAACTTACACTCGCGTACCACAACCTTCAAAGAGCTACTGGCCAGCTGCAGCCATCACGACATCTAAACCCACAGGTGTGTGTTCAGTAGATACACTGACCTTTTCATTACTCTATATTAGTATTACTATTAGTATTAGTATTAACATTAGCATTGGAATTGGCATTGGCATTGGCCTTGACCTTAGCATTGGAATTAGTATTATATTAGTATTAGTTTCAGTATCAGCATGAGCATGAGCATTAGCGTTAGCGTTTCTGTTAGTGTTAGTGCCAGTGCCAGTGCTAGTGTTAGTATTAGTATCAGTACTAGTGTTAGGTTCAGCGTGAGCGTGAGCGTTAACGTTAAGGTTAGCATTAGCATTAGCATTAGCATTAGCATTAGCATTAGCATTAGCATAAGCATTAATTATTATTAGTATTATCATCATCATCATCATCATTATCATTATCATTATCATTATCATTATCACTATCACTATCACTATCACTATCACTATCACTATCACTGTCACTGTCACTATCACTATCACTATCACTATCACTATCACTATCATTGTCATTGTCATTGTCATTGTCATTAGCATTAGCATTAGCATTAGCATTATCATTATCATTATCATTATTATTATTATTATTATTATTATTATGTTGTTGTTGTTTTGCAGTTAACGTTAAGGTTACAGGTTGCAGTGATACCGGCTATCTGTTTGCGTCTCGATACGGAGACAAAACCCTCGCCAGTTCGGGGTACCTGTCAAATTACGGTAACAACCTGGACTGCACGTGGATCATATCAGCACCACCAGGACGTTACGTTGAAAT
>JAOBYG010204749.1:0-10122 GCA_025403545.1 Epizoanthus stellaris
ATCGACGTGTGCCGACCATTTGAGATCATCCTGTAGCATAAGGCCGAGAACTTTATGGGAAGTAACGACATCCAATGACTTGCCGTGTTCGTAAAACCAATCAAAAGTCCAGAAACTCGGTTTACGTTCTGTGGGCGTTTAGTTCCCTATTTTTGTTTTAAGGACAAACGAAAAGCGCTCTATCTGTATATGGTATGTACAGCAGTTAAAATAAATTTCAATCAATAAATGTGGTAGAAGATTGCGGCAAAAACAGTTTCGATTGCGGGCAGAACAATTAAAATATGGAGCAGGGAGCAACTAAGTATTTTAAACGAATACATGATTGAACAGGAGGATGATATTGACAGCATTGATATGACGATTGCGAGACCTCGATCTTGACAAAATGGTGCTTTAAGAATAATTAACAACGAGAGCAACATTTTGATTAGAGAAACTGCAGAACAAGGTGAAATCTCTTCAACACAAAGCCAAATGGTTCAGCATAAATCAAAGCAATACTTTGACCAAGATAGTTTCAGTGCAACTTATGCATTGTAGTATAGGTACGTTGCCGCAAATAATAAATTAATTATGCAAACGGAACACGATCGAGTTGAAGCACGTATTTTATACACACTGACAGGACTGACAGCACTAAAATGTTTCATTCACTGTATTTTATATACCCCTGACAGGCCTGACAACCCCTGACAGCACTTAAGTTTTTCAGTTAACGTATTTTATACACCCCTGACAGGCATATAAACCCCCTGACAGACATTGACAGCACTGACGTTTTTCATCCAACATATTTCATATACCCCTGACAGGTCTGGCAACCTCTGACAGGTCTGGCAACCCCTGACAGGCCTGACAACCCCTGACAGGCTCTGACAGCACTACCGTTTTTCCTTCAACGTATGTTATGTACCCCTGACAGGCCTGGCAACCCCTGACAGACCCTGGCAGCACTGAAGTTTTTCAGTTAACGTATTGTATGCACCCATAACAGGCCTGACAACCCCTGACAGACTCTGACAGCACTACCGTTCTTCCTTCAACGTATGTTATGTACCCCTGACAGGCCTTGCAACCCCTGACAGTTCTAGTAACCCCTGACAGGCCTAGCAACCCCTGACAGTCCTAGCAACCCCTGACAGGCCTAGAAATGCCTGACAGTCCTGGCAACCCCTGACAGGCCTAGCAACCCCTGACAGGCCTAACAACCCCTGACAGACCCTGTCAACTTATTTTTTATACCCCTAACAGGCCTGACAACCCCTGACAGACGCTAAAAGCACTGAAGTTTTACAGTAATAGCTTATTTTATACACCCCTAACAGGCCTGACAACCCCTGACAGATCCTGACAGCACTGAAGTTTTACAGTTAGCTTATTTTATACAATCCTAACAAACAGGCCTGACAACCCCTGACAGACCCTGACAGCACTGAATGTTTTCAGTCAACTGCAAACCGATTTTCGCTGCGTTTGTTTTGTTTGGCCGTTATTTAATACACTTGTTATTCTATGATTTTAGTCAGATATCTTCAGCTCGAGCTAAGTTAGATTGTCCGTGTGTCAGGGCCTGACAGAGTGAGATATATTTGTTTTCGTTCCTAAATCTTGCATCTTATCGACCGGCTCCATAAATAGAACAAGAAAGTATTATATAATGTTGTCCAAATAAGTGGCTTCCTTATCTTATACTCTGCATATAAAACCTCCGATGCTGGTGTTGCAATAAGTTCAAATTTTCCTAACTAAATTAATACTGATATATAATGATAGTGATACATTGATGCTGCTGTACAAACTACAGCAGTTGTAACTTCTTGGCCCACACACCAAGAGATGCAGGGGTCAGATGTTTGTCATCCACAGGGCTTCTGATGAGCTCGCCCAAATATTCCCAGGCGTGAGGGACATCCACTTCAGTGTCGGGCATCTGTTCTAGAAACCCGTTGACACTGGAAATAAAAGTTCACGAATCAGTTTACTTCTACCTTTTAGTTTACCTGTCATCATCATCATTCCCATCCTCACCATCACCCTCATACTCAACCTCATCCATATCCTCACCCTCATTATCATTCTCAACCTCATCCATATCCTCACCCTCATACTCAACCTCATCCATATCCTCACCATCACACTCATACTCAACCTCATCCATATCCTCACCCTCACCCTCATACTCAACCTCATCCATATCCTCACCCTCATTATCATCCTCATCTTCATCCTCATCCTTACCATCAGTTACCAGTTTACCTTTACCTTTTAGTTCAATAAATCAGAATACAATTAAGAAATTAAAACTTGGGAAGGGCAGGTAGGAGAGATTAAATGGTCAACTTCAGGTATATATAGATCGCCATTACTCTCCCCTCCTCACTCCCTATAGTAATATCTTTGATATGTCCACTCTCCTCGCCTTCCCCATCGCTAACTTACATCACTCGTATGTAGTCGCCATTACTCTCCCCTCCTCACTCCCCAGAGCTAATATCTTTGATATGTCCATTCTCCTCCCCTTCCCCAGCGTTCCGCATTTGGAATCCATGATTACGTATTGCTACTTGGGCGACCAAAGGTGACTAAAATTGAGATTTCATTACAAATGTCTAATAGTTTACTTTTAAAGTTTTAATTGACTAATCAATTAGTGGTTGTGTTAAAATTAAAAAGCATGATGAGGATGATTTCCGAGGATGTGGTAAGCCGTGATGATGAGGACCAAGATAAGGATGAAGATGGTAGTTAGATGAAAAGTAAGGTGGATGATGAGAGTGAGAATGAGGATGGAGATAAGGATGAGGATGATGTGGAGGATAAGGATGAGGATGAGATTGAGTATGAGGGTGAGGGTAAGGATGCGTATGAGGATGATGATGAGGGTGAGAGTGAGGATGGAGATAAGGATGAGGATGAGAATGAGGTGAGGATAAGGATGAGGTTGAGGATGAGGGTGATGATGAGAGTGAGGATAAGATAAGGATAAGGATGATGGTAAGGATGAGGTTGAGGATGAGGTTAAGGATAAGAAGGAGGTTGAGTATGACGGTGATGGTGAGAATGAGGATAAGATAAGGATAAGGATGATGGTAAGGATGAGGTTGAGAATGAAGATGAGGATGAGAATGAGGGTGAGGATAATGATGAGGTTGAGTATGAGGGTGATGATGATGATGAGAGTTAGGATAAGGATGATGATGAGGATGAAGTTAAGGATGAGGATGAGTGTGGGTGAGGATAATGAGGACGAGGATGAGGATGAGTGAGTATGGGAGTGATGGTGAGGGTGAGGGTGAGGAAAAGGATGACGATGAGGTTGAGGATGAAGATAAGGATGAGGAGGAGGGTGCTCGTGAGATTTAGGGTGAAGATAAAGGTGATAATGAAGATGAGAATCAGCCATGAGGATAAGGATGAAGATGTCGGTAAGGATATGTTTGTGGTAGATAAGACTATAATGGAGAATGATATAACCATGAAGAAGAAAGGGCTAAAGATAACATTATTGGCACCTAGCATTATATCTATGGATCTGTATTTGTACATATCTCTTAAATATTTGGATGACATTAAAAGTTGATGTATGTAGAGTGGTTTTTCTCGGAACGAATAAAGGAAAACACTATATTTAATGTTTTCATCAACTGCCTTCTTGGTGTTATTTAATTTGTCCGTAAATGGTGGAATTGGGATTTTGGTCGTCGTGGGTGTTCACTTTATACGGAATGAAATGAAGTGCCTGAAACTGAATATTGAATGTATTTATCAATAGATGTGTATTTCCAGAGAGTAATTCCATGTAAATTTCGCTGCATACGAAATCTAATTTTTATCTATTATAACAAAAACGTTATTTCACTTACCCTCTTAAAAACTGTTCCAAAGATAGTGTACCTTGCTTCATCAGGAAGCTCAGAAGCTTTCCTGAAGAATGTCTCTCTGATTGAGTTTTGTCTATACTGACTTCTAACACAGTCAGTACAAACAGATAACTTCTATTTGTCGTCTGCAGTTCTTTAAAACAGGTTGCAGCTTCCTATTAATATTAATATTAATATTAATTAATATTTAAAGTTGTAATAAAATGAAGGGTAGGAACACCGAAGTAATTAGAATGTATCTCGTAGCAATTATTGTCAATTATAGCGTTATATCAAATCATATACATGTATACATGCATGCATACATACAACATACATATATACATACGTACATACTTGCATACATGCTTAAGTATATATACATACATACAAAAATGCATACATACATACATACATATGTACATATATACACAGTCTGACGTACCTACACACACATACAAACATACACAGATTCGTACATACATACGTACATACGTACAATACATACATACATACATATATACGTACATACATACATACATACATACATACGTACATACATACATATAAACACAAACCTTCAAATCCCTGATGTTATGGTACTCGTTAATGATGGCTTTGGTTTTCTCTTTCATTTGATCTTCTATTAACTCCTATAGTAATAATTGATAATAATATGTTAACCACAATAAATATCTGGCCCTTTTTCTCAACATTAGTCTGATCTGTGTTTGGTCTGGCCCGGCATACAACTACGTGTACTAAAAAGGTCTTTGGAGTCAATTTGCATACGAACAGCACAGATTACTTGCCATATTATCAAAGTTGGTATTCTGACGAATTTAGTAATCCATAAACCAATATGACTAATATGCAAAGTATTGAAACGTTTTCTTACTATTGTTTCTTACATTTTACAGTCTGAATAAATGTTGTTTTGTAAACATAAACGTTTTTGCAGGTTGTAACATGTTTGGCTGTTGTATGAGTATATAACAACTCTAACTTAGAAGAACTAAACTGCCACTTTGGGCAACGGTAGTTTGATTGTTTCCCAGTTTCTGTTGTCTGCAGTCACAGACTATGGGTAAATTTCTGCTGATCTAATGTTTATCAACAAACATTTTCAATTCCAAACACATCTGAGAGTTTGAGCAATTACACCTTTGTATCGAACATATCAAGCTCATTAATAACAATAAGTGAAATCCTTCTATAAGTTTATAACATACACCCTATAAGAACCACTGTTATTCCATAATTTCAAACATCAATTGATGGACAACGTGGCACATCTACCCCGAAATAATTCTAATAACTGCCCGGGGTGCAAATTTAATTTTGGGACCTATACTGCGGGGAGGGGGGGGGGGGCAACTCACAACGTACCTGACTGTTGTTAATTTTAAGGATACTTTTTATAGTCTTCTCGATTGTCTTTCTCATTTCAACGTCATTGTTGTTTGGCTGTGTTGCATGTACATGTACAGATCCCACAACTGCCTGTACTTCTTTCAGTACATTTGCAGCAGCACTCGATGTACCAGGGAATCCAGTCTCATTTGGCCTGTGAGTAATAATAAACTCCGGTAGAGAAATACATTTTCCATCAAGCTAATTGCCTTAAACTTGTTTAATAGAGCAGATTTCGCATGAGTGTTGAACAAATAATGTCTTGTGTTTGTAATGTCTTTACTTTGTGATTCCATTGGTTCATCAATTTACTTCCAGTGAATCACGAAAGGAAACAATAACACTATTGTTTCTTAGCCAATCACACTTCAGAGTAAAGACAAGACATTACAAGACAACACGTACGTGCGCGCGTGTACTGCATTTTGGCGCCACAACCTTTCGACGCGCGCCATTTTCCCGCCATTTTACAGCCACTTCATTGGCTGAATGTACTGCTGAATCTAATGTATTGTAATGTCTTTGCTTTTGGTTATTCGACACTCGTGCGAAACTCGCTCTATATAAATTATAAATGCAACGTTTTTGTAGATTAGCATTTGCAGGATAATAATAATAATAATAATAATAATAATAATAATAAAACATTTATATAGCGCCATTTCCGTGTAGCTCCGTGTAGGGTGCAAGAAGTGCACGTGTGACAGACGATTCATTTGTCAGAATACAGTTGGTGAGAAAGCATGTCCACAGATGTCCACTGGACCGGTTTAAAACTCTAAATCTACTTTGTGTAGTTTCTACTAAAACAGTTGGACTACTCGCTTTTGTTTTCTATTTCTTCATAGAAAACTCAAGCATGTAGTCCTCTAGTTATTTATTCTATATTTGCTCAGCTACATTACACTCCACCTTTTTGTTGGGTACCATCCGCGTTCTCCAGCGTTTAATGACCTACTACACCCAGTTCGTTTACTTTTACCACGCTATTGAAACACAAAAGGAATACGAATTAGGTATGGTGCAATTCACAACCTAAACAGAAATGCATTGTGCTCGCTGAACATCCAATACAAGGATGAAGGAAGCTTCTGTATAATTATGCAAAATTGCTGTTTGTTGAACCCGAGTTTCAGTTGAAGATCTGATGATATCTGATGGCTAAAGCTTACTTTTCTCTGTAAACATCAATAAAGTTAAAAGTAACAAAGGTTTTGGATGATCTTTCACATTATATAAATATCAACTTTTCTAGCTTGACCGTACAACACCCTAAGATATATGTTCTCGTGATTTGCGCTTTTGCGCTTTTGGTTTGCTTCCAAGTTAGGTATATAAATTATTATTGGATATTTGAAATATTTGAAAACTAGAGGAACCTTTCAAAAGGTTTTAATCAATTTCGGAACAGGCAGTTTGTGCGCTAATAGTCTTAAAGCAATCCTGAAGTGAAAAACACTTTGCTGGCAAAATGAAAGAACTTGTTCCACTGAATTAGGGACGGACTATTTGATATCGTGGGGTGGGGGTGGAAAAATGATTTGCGAGCAAATTTGTTTTTGCTCTGGAAAGGTCGTGCAAATTTTTTTTCTTTTCCCTCTCTTTCTCTCTCTTTGTCTTTATAATTTTGTGTCGTGAAATTTTTTTTTTTTGGCCTTTCGGCTCGTGCAAATTATTTTTACAAATTCTTCCACTCTCCCCCCCCCTACAAAATCAAATGGTCCGTCCCTTACTCTGTAAAGTTTTCGGGGTCCAAAACCATCATGCATCACACCAACGAGAACGGAACAAAAACTTTTCCCTATTTTTGTACTTCGACAATCAGGGGCCCGCCATCTTGGATTACGACATCAGTGAGTTGCCATTCCCAGGCCCAGACCACGGATGGTCGGACGGTCCACCTCTCAAAACAAACAAGATGGCGAGGGGCCTGGGAACGGCAACTCACTGACGTCATTAATCCAAGATGCAGGGCCCATGAGTGTCGAAGTGCAAAAGTAGGGAAACGTTTTCGCTCCGATCCGTTCTCGTTTGTGTGATGGTTTTGGACCGTAAAAACGTCACAAAGTAATTCAGTGGAACAAGTTCTTTCATTTTGCCAGCAAAGTGTTTTTCACTTCAGGATTCTTTAATATTTACTTACTTTTGCTATAAATTTGAAATGAAACAAAGTGTTTACTCAGCTATGTTGCATTAGCAACATTATACATAATTGTGCCTTGTAATCTTTTTGTCCATTTAGAAGTTCATTAGCTACTTAGTAAATTTTATATAGTGTTATTGTTATTTTAATTGTAAAAATAAATGAACTACCCTGTATAAATAAAGGTTTACCTATCTATCTATCTATCTATCTATCTATCTAGCTTCGTGAAGTAAAGATATGATAATCAAAAGAAGTAAAACTATATTGTAATATTTAATGCTAGGAGGCAGACTAAGTTGAAACCTACAAACGTGCTCAAACACGAACTGATACAAGCACAAAACAGAATTAGAGACTGATTGCACTTGAACCTTCATTACCGGTTTAACAGAATGAAGCACTCTGAGCTCAGGATCCCCGGTTTCATCTAGATCATTACAGCTCGTCTACTGGTAACCCCTTGTAATTAAGCTTACCTCGCGACGGTTTTCATTCTCATTTATCCTTTCGCCCGATATAGAGCGGCCATTATCTATACAGGGAAACACGTTTTAGCTGTTGCATTACCTGATAAGTAACTGATTATTTTAACATAATATAAAGCATCAACTTCTAGGAGATAACTTGGAGGAAGTATTTCCATTCTACTCACGTCTGAATTCCCGTTCCTCCTCTTCCTTTGCTTCTCTGTGGATCTCACAGATCTTCTTTGGCGCTTCCTGCCTTCTCCTGGGGACCCAGCTGTTCTTGCGCAAGTCCACCAGGTCCATCAGCAGGAAGCGAATACGAGGAGAGAGGCGCTTTCTTCGCACATCCTCAATAATTTTTTCAAAGTAGGTGTCGACACGGAGCTATCAGTATAACAAAAGATTATGTTAGTCGCCAGGCCTGCGAGATAAGGTGGAGGGAGAATTGGTACCGTGGTTTTCTATGGCATCATTGATTGATTTTTATATCTGAATTATCTACAGGTAATCTTAATAGAACATATATACCTTCCTTCTCCAAACAAACATTCCTTTCTCTCTTGTCGATACAGTGATATCGATAAAAACTGGATTTACGTTATAGAGCGTTATTCGGATAAAAATTAACATCAGATTATGATATTCCAAATGTAAGTTGTGCAACGCATTCCCAATTTGTAAGAGATTCCAAACTATGCCTGGGTACTATTAATAAATTATCGTCATTGTACCGAAGAAGGCAGTCTACTATGGGCCTGGATTATCCACTTGGCACAAGATGGTGGACGCGCACACATCTCTCTTGTAAACTGCGAAAATACACAAATGAAAATATTCAAATTATTGAGCAAAGTTTTACTGATGAAACAGTACAGTTTCACCTGGACTGGTTTTTTAATGTTGTACTACAGTACTTAGACAAAAATACTGAGGGAAAGGTAATCTTGAGAGTTAGCATGCGAGTCCTCCATCTTGCCACAAAATAAGAATAAAGATGGTCTTCCTTGCTGCCAACTTAATACAATATCTGGTTTGTAGAAGCTGGATGAACTACTGCTGCTGTTGTCTTCTCCAGATTGCTCCTCCAGCACGTGCAAAAAATACGAAAAGGTAATCATGGAATGACAAACATGCAATCTTCTACATTTTCGCTTATCAATCATATCAACAAAATTCGGTTACAACCTCGTAATAATGAATATTTTTACCTTTGCCATCTCGTTGTCAAAGTTCTTTCCAATAGTGGATAGAAGGTTCGATAGACATTCATACGAACTGTTGTTCTTGCTTTTCAGGAGTGATATGACACAATTGTGTAATGTATATTCAGAGAGCAGCTGAAATCAAATCAGAATAGATAAGTCTGTCATCATTGCATAATTATGTATATACGGCATACAAACATGTTCAAACAATTACACGCCTGTTATATTGATAACAACTATCATAACACTAACCCATACCCCTAACATTTTAAACTCTTAGAGCTTCACGACATGCGATATAGTTTGTCAATAATGAAAGTACAATCATACTATAAAAGCTAGGCTGTTTCGCCAAACAAACACGTGCAAATCGTTGGTAGAACAAGTTTATTCTAAACTACCTTCAGGTTAAAGAGTTCTCCAATAAACCGGATGTTGCCCAGCGATCTTCTCTTGCCCTTGATTTGTTCTGACGTCACTTCCTCAGTCTGAAGCCCGTGTTCCCCCTGTTAAGTATTGCCCAAAGATTATTATGTGTGCAAGTATGTTGGGGTGGTAAGATAAGCCGGTTTTTGTATTTATATATAATTATGACAATACAGATACACGTGCATTCATGTGTATACTACAAATACGTGTATATACCTGTACCTACATGTACATGCACACTTTTTACCCATGCACGCATGTATAGTTCATTATGTGCATATATGCAACGGATACGCATACGCATGTGCATACTAATACATGTGCACTTTTTACAAACACAACACATACATGAATACATAAAATCAACACATACATAAAATCTTACATCTTATGTATGTATGTATGTATGTAATGTCTGTATGTATGCATAAAATCTTACATCTTATGTATGTATGTACGTATGTATGTAATGTATGTACGTGTGTGTGTGTATGTATGTGTGTGTATGTATGTAATGTATGCAATGTATGTAATGTATGTAATGTATGTAATGTATGTAATGTATGTAATGTATGTAATGTATGTAATGTATGTAATGT
>JAOBYG010204860.1:0-10121 GCA_025403545.1 Epizoanthus stellaris
AAAGAATTTGTAAAAAATAAATTTGCACGAGCCAAAAAGCCAAAAAAAAACATTTGCACGACACAAAATTATAAAGACAAAGAGAGAGAAAGAGAGGGAAAAGCAAAAAAAAAATTGCAGGCCCGTTCCAGGGCAAGAAACAAAATTTGCCCGCAAATCATTCTTCCACCCCCTCCCACGATATTAAATGGTCCGTCCCTAAGTATCTCTTGGCTGATGACACAAACTTGCTCTATACCAAAAAAAATTGCAATCCTTGGAAAGAACCGTAAACAACGAACTATCTAAGGATGATAATGGGTGGATGGCCAACAAGGTTAACTATCAAATAATGTAATTTTTCATTCTTATCGAAAAGTACTGAATTACAACATAGACATTAGAATCTTTGATCATGTAACTAACAAAAGTATTTCTCTCGAAGAACAGATTATGTGAAGTATTTATGAGTAATAGGAGATAGTAGTTTTTCATGGAAACATCGCATCAATTATATATCTCCAAAATAGCAAAACAGTTGCCATAATATCTCAATTAAGTCACTATGTCCCGAAACATACAGTTCTTAGAATATACCAAGCCCTAATGTATCCCTATCGTAACTATTGCATTCGTGAGTGGGGACAATCAGCTATAAATCGCATTTAAACAGACTCTTCGTCCTTCAAAAGCGTTCTGTATGTCTCATACATTTTGCAAACTATAGAGATCACGTTATCCCCTCTTTTTCCAATGTAATATTTACCATTAAGGTGGCTCAGACCTGTTTTCAATTTTTCTGTGTCATTCAATTTAACAGATGATTTACTTGTCTATCCTGAAAGTTTACTAACAGGGAATTGTTGATGTTGGTAGAATAACTCTTCAACGTATCAACAGTTGCATTCATATTGTAATTGTGGTTTCCATGGAAACCCTACAGCCTCAAATGTTTGAATGTTTTTAACATTCAAGTGTTTTACACAAAAATGAGTCGGTGAACGCCATTTTTATTGTTTTATTATTATTGGCATGCGAAGGTGAAAAACGTTTGAGACATTTTCAAACAATTCTGTATGTCACTAAATTTTGGCGCCACCTTAAATTTCTGAAAAGTAAATTTATACATTGTGCCTTCACCTTCGCAATCTAAAATATTTGAATAAGAGCACGACCATTCTAAACTGGGCCTTATCCTACTTCTTAGTTCTTGCACAGGGAACCCACATATTGTTTTCGTCTTTTAAAATAAACTTTGCTGCTATAATGTTGCTACCTGCCCGTTGTTGTCTCTTTTCCTTCAGTATCATCAGAAAGCCGATTTAATGCCAACACCGTTCGTTATCGATTGAGATGACTCGTCATACGTGGTGCCAGGCGTTACTGACTCTGAAACCGCGGGGGGTCTGGGATCAAATTGAACTCTCGTGTTTCAAATCCACCTCATTGGCCAGCGCGTAATTAAATTAAATTTTAAATTATTTTATTTATTCCCTGTGGTTCTTGTCTCCCGGGATGGGGCATAAAGCTGCAGCAATCTTATCCTACACTGTTTCGCAATTCGGTTCGGTTGATAGCACGCTGTCTCAACTGATACATCGCTTTGACCGTTCCAGTAATGTATTTATCTTGCGTACTCTCCTTATGAGTATATGTTCAAACGCGTACAGTATTACGATTCTGGGTTACAATTCTACAGATAATCGATATGTCCAACAGAAAGCATTGAACGGGCACCGCTAACCGACTGACACTATCCGGCGCATTCATGATCTCAACATACAGTAACTTATATCAGTCAGGGCAGTACGTAGCAATTTTTGTGGGGGGGGGGGGCAGTGTAGTTTATGATAGAACGATCATCGAATATGGGGGCATGCTCCCCAGGAAACTTTGAATTTTAGAGGCTCTGAAATGCTATTCCAAACACTTTCCGTAAAATGTTTCCTCAATAATTAACCTCAAGCTAGAACTCGATACTCGGCTGTGAGCTTCAATTTTATGTTGTCTGGTTCCATCTGGGGGGGGGGGGGCAGGCAGCTGCCCCCTGCCCCCTCCCCCCATAGCTCCATACGGCCCTGTCAGTAGAGAGGAGGTAAACACACCACTAACGCCGGCATTAGCCTGCTCTTATCGATAAGTGCCTGGGTTATTTGAAGTCCCCCGATAGAACGTCGAGAAACTAGACCAACAGCTTAACGTCTCTGTCCACGAACAGTGTGGCGAAAGAAGGTCGCACAAATTCCACCCTCAGCAGTCGGAATGGGTATCGAACCTGGGACCTCCTCGTTAGCAGTGAGTGATCTACCCGATGGAGCTAACTTCGCACACACTAATGCAGGCTCTACTGGCGTAGCCAGCCTTAAGAGAATTTGTAGGCCCGAGAAGATAAAAACTAGCCGCGGCCGAATGCGCGAGTTTCTAGGGGGGTCCGGAGGCATTCGAGATCCCACGAAACAATTTTGAAATATAGGACCTCTGAAATCGCATTTCGTGCAATCTGAGAGTAAACTCTGTGTAATCTCTTTTTATCTTTATTTATACTTTTTTTTTGTTGCTAAAATTATTTGTTGGCCCGGGCCTACGGGCATTAGGGCTGGCTACGCCACTGGCCGCTCGGTACTCAATTATCGTGTCGATTTATGCAACGGACTTTGACCGTACCAAACTAAAATAATTGAATTCAGTCGTTGATAGCATGATCTCCAAACTAGGTCTTTGTTCCACTATAAAAGGTAATGAACTTTAGAGTATTCTTGATAGATAGATATATATTGGTGCCAGGCGACAGTTAAAATTTCCAACCTCCTCGGACGCAATAAAAGGGTCCGTCCCCGTGTTGAATTGAAGTGGGCGCTTTAGTTAATCCGGCGTGTTCAACTGCAGCAGATAATTCCACGAAACTCGCTTCGAAAAGGTTTACTCATAATTCCATATATAAACACGTTGAGACAACTACTCAAGTAAAAGACCCAGACGCTAAGAAAGCGGACAAACTCGGGGAGATTGCGCCCGCGAGGTGTATAAGTCAGAAGGCTGATCACTGCAGCGGGGAACCAACACACAGCATACCCCATCAGAACAATAAACAGAATGCGAGTGACTCTGATCTCGTCTACGTTTGGCCCCAAGCTTGGCGCTTGATTAGCTTTGCTGCTTTCACTTCCATTTCTCGTCATGCTTTCAAACTGCCTTCGTTTTGGAGTCTCAGTTTTCTGGTTTGTAGCTGGGCAGCTTGTAACACGTGCGCTATGGGTGGTGGCTGATTCCAAATGGCCAGATCTTAATCTTTCAGTCTTCATTATTGGCACCAAAGAATCAGACTTCTGTCTAAGTTCTTCAAGACTCAAAATGTGGTCATCCACCAATTTACTTTGCTGTATTGTTTGGTTTTCAGTTTCAAATATGAGATTTCCGTCCCTTTCACTGCAAACTTCATCCATGATATTATCTTTTACAATAGATCTTTCAGTTTCGGGTAAAACCATGGGCTCAACGTAGTTTCCTGCAGCGCGTGTCAGTCGTCTATCATTCGATTCCTCTGATTTTAAGCTGACTTGTCGGGACAAAAATCGAGTTTGCGTCTGGCTTCTTGGGCGATATCTTGCTCTTAACGTACCACGGTGCAATGTTTCCATTTGCAAATTGTGCTGTCGAACGGTCTGGAAAACTTTCAAATAACAAAATACGATTGTAACAGTTGGATAAAGAAAGCCAAACACGACAGTCAGTCCCAAAGCAGCGCGGCCAATGGGAGAATGAGAAAACCTCAGGATACAAGACGCAGCCCCGGGGCGATAAGATATGTCTGCGCTCCCACTGAGCACTGCCGCGCCGACTGAGCAAAACAGAACAAGCCACATCGAGCCAATAAATATCAGTGTAGCTTTATAAGTCATCCACTTGCGATAGAAAGTGGCTTGCAGAATCCTACAGTAGCGATTAAGCGCCGTTAGCGTTACCGTGTGTATGGAGACACTGCCAAGTGCGAACATGAGGAAGCCTTGAACACGGCACAAGATGATCCCAGCCGGCCAGCGGTCGCTTACAATAGCACTCAAGGTTAGGGGAATGCAAACCAGCGCAGTCAGGCCATCGGCTAAGCCAAGATTCAAGATGAACAAGTTTGTCGTAGTTCTGAGCTTCTTGTTTCTATACACAGCTAGAATTATAAACATATTCCCAAAGAGCGCCACTACATTGACTAGTAAAGTCAAGCCAGTTTCGAGAGTGGTCAGTCCACTTTGAGTCAGACCCATTGCAATTGACTGCCAAATGAAACTATTTTAAAGTACAGTCACAATTACTGAACTTGGAATTGTAGGAAATAAGTTGATTTCATAAAAGGCAGACCTCCTATGAACTGATCTCAGCAAGAGATTGATTCCAACTCAAAGAGCACTCGTCGACTAAGTGACCGTCATAATTCCGTGTCAGTTTATGAGTCCGATTCTATAAGAAGCGAGTTCCGAAAAAGAAAAAGTCAGTTTGTTTACGCTATCCGTATCGGCTTCTTTTAGTTTCACGAGTCTCCAAAAAGATGAATAATTGATGGTTATTTCAAGCTCAAAGCTTGAAACACAACTTCTTACTTTCATATAACGACCTAGAGTGTCTCGTTGACTAAATTATCTCCTGTATAGCTGTTTCGCAAGCTGAAGTGCATGTCGAGCCTTCAAACAAGCTGCGCTGTTGTCTTAATTTCTAATAACACTAATGACAATCGACAGGCGGCGCCAGCGTTTACTTTCTCAAGCCAGCCTGGATTGATTAATCGGACAGATAGTAATTGCGCACAGTTCACTTCTGTTGCGTCACAAGACTACTGTCAAAATGATATTCGTTATGGCAATGATTTAGAGTGTTTGTTTGTACTAAAGAATTATTCTGAACAAGCAACCAGCTCTTTCTACATGTGGGCCAAAACATCCATAGCAAATAACGCACACCGAACCAATTGTACAGTAAACTTATAGCATGCAGTCTTATTATTTCAAATAATATATACACAGGAAATGTTGGGTAGATTTTCATAATGAAAAGTAGAGAAAAGTCCACATGTAGATTGGCGGAACTGGACATTGCAAAGTTTTTATATTGCCTTTTGCGGAGATTTTCGTATGTGTCACTTCTCAATCAACTATTCATGGTATTTTTCTGGTCGTATCCATGGAAAATGTTTCAAATCGTGTCGACTTATGATTGTACACTTTCCTTTCTTGTCTGGAACCGCAGGTAAATCCTTTCAAGTTTCCGCTTTTCCGTAACTGAAAGCAGCCTGCGGTCAATAGTGGTATGGATTTTTAATTAAAGTATGGGAACAAGTTATCTAGTCCAACTGGCTAAGACCGAAAGCGGATAAACGAGAAACCAAATTGTACAGCAAAATTGTGTCATTTGTGAAGGAAATATCAAATGTTTCCTGCTTGCTTGTGGTATTCCTAAAACTGTTTTACAAATTATTAATTTAAAGCAATCAGAAAACAAAATCCGAGCACTCTTCAAGAACTTTCATTTGAGTGATAACACTGTTTTTACATTTACATTTTTTATATAGACATCTTTTCAGTATTCTTACACTTATTGTAAATAGTGTCTTTGAATTGACACTTGATTTTGAAAGGCGCTCTCAGGACTCAGAGGGTTATAAATAATACTCATCAAGAGCTTTCATTTGAATGGTTACACTGTGTTTTTACCCATGTGTTGAGACGTTACGACATCTCACTCAGTTTTGAAAGGCGCTCTCAGGACTCAAAGGGTTAATAGTACTCATCAAAAGCTTTCATTTGAATGGTCACACTTTGTGTTTTACCCATGTGTTGAGACGTTACGACATCTCACTCAGTTTTGAAAGGCTCTCTCAGGACTCAAAGGGTTAATGGTACTCATCAAGAGCTTTCATTTGAAAGTTGATGTTTGTTTCGTGTGTTGAGACGTTATGGATCTCTGTCTTTCAAAGCACTCTTTGGACTGTTGTTCCATTGTTTGTAAGTCCGAAGCATAACCAACCGACGTCTTTCAACCGAATAATTAAACTTTCCACTGAAGCTTTATTACTCTAATTCAAAATATTTACATTTTGAGACAGAGTTCGTGCTTTATTAATAATATTAAATTCAGAACAGGATCAATAGCTCCAAATGTTTTTCGGACTATAGATAACTATTAATGAACGTAACACGGACTTAAACGTCTAAAAAAATCAGAGCGAAAACAAGATAAGAAATTGTTGCCTGCTTCAAGGTAATACGAATTTGAATTTGGGTTCATAAATGTTTCTCCACAGCAGATACGAATGCTTACTTTTTCCGTTGATTCAGTTTGTTTAATTTGTGTTTTGGGGCGTGTCTCCACCAATTATTTTGTTTAAAATTAAACGTGCACCATCTTTGCCCTATATTAATTGTAAGCACATGTATTGACTAATTGAGAAATGCTGTATTGCGGGAACCGGAGGTGACTGTTTCCCGAGTATGCCGTAGCGCTATGTATTATGAATTATCTTGGATGACTTGGTAGAGAAGCAAATTCGCCGAACTTCCTCGCTTTCTAATTCAGTGTCTGTCCTTTTCTTTCTAATTCTATTATATTGAAAGCTAACATAAGTGATTAACTATTCTAATTTACTCTAAAAAGCTATAGTGACAAGCGCTCACACTGTCGAAGTTCAGTTAGTGTGTGTTTTTCAAATGAAATGAAAAGTGGAAATGAGATAATCAAGTGTACCTCTGTCAAACTCCGCATAATCTATTAACATTATTAAATTTAGCACTAAAATCTCAATCACGTAAGGTTTCTAACAAAACCTACACCCAGAATCCAGTTTATCAATGTTAGTGTCTATGTCTTCAATAAGTCATTGACAATTTTCAAAAAGTTCATGAAGGGAATGATTGTCTTTCTAAGACATTCAACGAAATTATGGTGTATACGATTTCCATTTTCAGCAAAGTAGTAGTATCATATCCCTAGTTAAAATGTCAAGTTGGGAACAGAGTTGTTCCAAACTTGCCAAAGGTCTTTGTATCTGTTTCGAACCTTTTTATCACTTCTGTTAGAGGCATGTTATCGACCCGCAAACTCTTCACTGATCATCCATCAGGCTTAGCACTGTCGTTCCCTTCAACTTGGGCGAGTTTTGAAACATCTCACACTCTTTTAACAGCCACAAGTTCTATTGAGTTTCTTCAAGCATTAACTTCCGTCAAAGGGCAAATTATCACAAACTGAACAGGAGCTTTCAGCGTCAGGAAATGAGTGAGACTTGTGATAGAGTTGGAGACATTCAACAGCCACACGGTCTTAAGCCCTTCCTATAGTCCTTGCTCATTGTGCACAGAATAATCGGATTCAGAGCAGAGTTCATGTACAACAAGGAGAGCACGGCCACCAATCCAATTTTCACTTCCTGGTCACGATGCAATCCCGCGAACTCCAGGACAAGAGAGAAGAGCACATAGGGCATAACACAGATTACGAATACTATCACAATCGTGATCAGCATTTTTACCAACTTTCGTTTCTGGTCTAGTCTTATGGTGGAGAGCTGGCTCTCGCTTGGAGCTGTTCTGTAGATTATGCGTACTTTCCACAGTGCTCTCACGATGTGAATGTACGAGAACGCGATGACAAGCATTGGGATCGTCACCAGGCAAGCGATGACAACCTTGTGAATTCTCCGTTGCAGATTGTTGGGCCAAAACGGATAGCAAATCCAAACGCCGCCATCATCGACTATTTTTAGCAGAAATGAGGTTGGAAGTCCGGCTACTAGGTAGCAAATAATCCATATCAACACTATGGAATATTTAGCGTGTTTCTTGCTCAGTCTGCTCTTGAACGGAGTTACAATTGCACGGTATCGGTCAACAGAGATAATAGTTAATGTTGCTAGACTCACACACAGAAACACGTCTCCTAAGGGAAACAACACTTTGCAGGCCGCTTCTCCAAACGGCCATGATGCAAGCTCTTGCAGTAGGCCCACCGGCAGACTAATAACCAGCACTGCTAAATCACTTAGGGCTAAGTTAGCGATGAAAAAGTTACTAGTTGTCTTGTACGGTCCTTGCTGCATGACGCCGTAGATTATGATGCAGTTTCCGAAGAATCCCACGATGAAAATGCTAGTGAAGAGCACGAGCTGAAATACTGCATACGCTGCGAGATTCTCGGAATAAACTGCGGAGTATGGAGACGGGTTTGTTCCAGACTCGGTCCAGTTCTGCCAATTCCCCATGTTTGCTATGTCGGCGAGGCGGCTACAGTAGATTTAGTGAATCGTATAAATATGCGATTCGCTTACTCGTGAAGTCAACTCGACAGCACGATAGTTCAATATGTTGAAAAAATCTTGTCAGTGATTCGCCGAGAAGCGAACAGCGACAATATGACATATGTGTTTCCAACTAGTCTTTTTTTTCTCAAAAGTGAGCGAGGTGTTTTTGATTACCACAGAACTGCCAGCTATCGACTGATTGCGCGGGACCGAGGTGTTCTTACGCCTGACGAGGTAATTACTGTACGGCTCAAACGTAAACTGTTACAAATCGACACGGTACCTCTTTGCCTCAACAGCAATATAAATTGTACAAGCTTACTTGTCCACACAAGAGGATTTCCAGAGATTCTCTCTTCCAGCAAGTCAGCTCTTTATGACTATCGTGATGAACCAAAAGCGTCTTTATGGCGTCTAGTAACAGCTTCTATCGCTTTTATGCTTTATCTCTTGACAACACACCAAGATGAAGATGGCGAAGATATGACCGATACTCGATTTGGCCTGGGAAGTATTTCAGTTATGTTTCTAAGAGTTGTTTACACAGCGCTCAAATTGGATCCGTATAAAAACACACTATAGGCGAGTGCTATTTGCAAGTTTGTAAAACATTGTTTTAACAGGCCAATTTAGAATAATAGAGTTCTAATCGCTTTGTCGCACAGTTTGACACCGCTTAATTCCCACGTCTGTGCTAAAGGTATCCTCGCCGCGAAGCCCAAAGGCTGAGCTTTGTACAGATACAATCCATCAAATTGCATTTGTCAGAGACAAAGTCTGCTTGGCACCTAATGGTCTGCGATCTTCTCAGAGCAGGAAAATGTCGTTGGCCACAGCACTTGATAAAATAGAACTGATAAGCAAAACACGCCGGAAATCTTTACTCGTTGCCATCCGGATCACGCAAACCGCTTCGACGTTTCCAGTCTGTCCCCCCTGTTCATGCGGTTCCGAGATGGCTCGCTTTCCAAAGGTAATCACTCGATAGCTGTATAATATCAGTTATCCGCCTCACGTACTCACTTTGTCCGAACAGAACCAAAATAAAATATCGATTATAGACTTTGCTTTCTTCAAGTGTCAAGTCCGAGCTTGGGGTGAAAGGACACAATTTTTCAGCATCTGATAATACTATTGCCAAACGTTTTTGATTACCCAACATTCCCCAAAACGTGAACAGCTGACATTAATCTCTTACGGTGTTGATTGAAGGGATAGCGGCCCCATTGTTCTTCCACACTTTATCGAAATACAATCTGCCTGCACATTTAAGGCGGTGTATAAAGTGTACACCTACAAACAAATTAGTGGTGACTAGTGGTGACTCCACGCATTCCCAAACGCGAACGTAATAGATCAGAGAAAAAAACCGAGTCGGTTTTCAGATATGATTGACCCAATATTATCGCAATATAGATCTAATTGATTGTGCTCTGAACCTGCAAAATAAGTGACAGTAAAAGCGCCAGTGAAAGCTCTCATGAAAAATAAAATAGTTGCGGCCACTTTAAAATCCAAATCTACCCTGCACAGTACACTCTTTTGAGCACTGAGCTTGAGTGAAGCGCTTCGGGTCACGAGATGGTTTGAGTAACACCTATCCTTATATTAATGGGACGTGACTCAGCAAATACATAGCTACATTAGGTAAGCTATATTTAAACGTATAATGGGCGATGTGATGTATATTAAGGGGACGTTATACGTACATTTTATGAGTAATGAGGAGAGTTTAAGAGGTATTTTGAAGAAGGAAAATTTAGTGACACGCAACCAAATGCTATGTGTAGCCTAAGGGATGGACCATTATTTTTCTTGCGGGGGGGGGGGGGGTGACAAAATTGAAAATTGTTTTTTCAAA
>JAOBYG010204971.1:5000-10120 GCA_025403545.1 Epizoanthus stellaris
CTTATGAGCGCAAAAAGCTAGGAAAAACAATATTAAAAATTTATGAGCGCAAAAAAAAATTATAATACGGGTGGTAAAATTATGAAGTCGAAAATATTTACGAAAAAACTCGAGGGTGTTTATATTGCAGCTTTCCTTGTTGTGAACTCGAAACTAAGCAGCTGCGACGTGGAATCAAATATTAATGAAGGTCTACAGGGTCCAATAACATCGCGTGTCTTAATTGAGAGGCAATGAGAGGCTCGTATCTTAATTTATGTATCAAAAGTCTACCGAAAACGATAGACAATCCGGTAAAAGTCTAACTTTTGGTAAAGATCTAGGCAGACCTTCACGATGCCACTTGGAAGGGTTGAGTTGAGCCGAAGGTATGAGAATTATGTGGAGAAAATTCAGGATATATAAACATGGGGGAAGATGAGATTTGTGTGAGGTTGGAAATTGTAAATTATGAAAATTGTAAATTATGAAAACTGTAATTTATAGAAATTATAGAATTATAGAAATATATAAACATATTGTAGATTTTAGAAATATTGGAAGTTCTAAGAATCTTGATATAAAGAAACGTATCTATCTATATATATGATGAATTATTATTGTTATTATCCCACAAGTAGTTATGAAAAATGTTGCAATAAAAGAGAAGTAATAAAAGTAGATGGGTCTTATGTTTATCAAAATTGTGGAGTTGTTAGTGGGTATGAGTTAGTTTCGGAATACGTACATTGCTATGACAATATTAAGAACATAAAGACCAAAACCATTTACGATAGAAAATATCACATTAGAAACGTGTTGGATATGATCTTCTATAAAGGAGAAGTCGAGTTCTCATCCGCCGAACGCGAAAAGATAGAAAGATTATGAAAGTTATTGGAACGACTTGAATGAAACTAGTGTGGATCGAAAACGTGTTGTGAACATTAAGTTTACGATATCGAAGATTCTCGATTTAATGAAAATTGAACATTGTAAAAATTGGGGAATGCCAAGAGTAAAGAGAACTAAAGGTATGTACACTAAGTGGTGGAAAAAGGTTCTTGCGTTTGTAGAGAAACAAATTTAAGATCTTGTTGAGTCTTGAACTTTTTCTCATACATCTTTTCATAACCACCAACAAATGGAGACAAATCTGTTACCAAGTCGTCTAGCCACCTCAGTTCTATAGTAAGATTTTCGGGGTTATAATCTTCTCCTCTAAGACAAGATCTCAATTTATTGAGAACCTTTTGGTAATTGGTAAAAGCGAACAACGTCGATTCTTTAAGTTTATCGTAGTTTTTCAATTTTGCGATACCTTGTATTAATACGCCACAGCCTGTTATAGTTCCCAAAATTATTGGATTTAGAGTTATCGTTCCAACTACCGTTCCAATGGTCGTTAGACTTATCGACGTTGTCGTTATGGCTATACTTAGTCTTTTGAATTGACTATATGCATATTTATAACACATTCATTTCTTATGATAGAATGCATCTAGCTTCTTTAGTCCTATTTTCTCAGGATTAGACAATTGACAGTCCACATAATTAAAGTTGATGATACTTTGTTTCCTCATATAAAAATATGTTTAATAATCCTAATTTGAGCAGGATACTATCCCCATTCGAGTCTCTTTTGTGTATGATCCTTTGATTTCTTCCACAAATATCGTTGACTTTGTGTATCCAACCCATTTTTCGTTGTGTGGTTTAGAGATCTTGTTTATGTACAACGTGCTAGAATCCGTTACACGAACTTGTAGTTGAAAGGAATGTAAGGTGTTAGCCGACGTACTGAAGTCTATTAGATTCCGCGTTCTCGAGTTGTATTCCAAATGCAAACTTGGATTGATTAGATAAGAATACGGAACTTGGAAGTTTGTTGATACCTATATATTCCATGGTAGTAGGTGTAGAATGCTTCCATCTAAAATATACGTTTTCAGAAGAACCTGTAGATCCAATGGATAGATAAGAACAAATCTTGAATAGTCCTTTAGTTGATGATGGACTGATGTCGAGAATGTACGACGAAAGGTCCATCCAGTCTGTATCGGCCTGGGAAACCACTAGAGATATCTCTTTGTATACCATCTTTGGAGATTGAACGATTATGGTTGAATTACTTCCACCAACCAACGATATTGGAGAATTGTTGACAACTGGAGGTGCCGAACTCTGTGCTTGAATCGGCAGTACTATGTTATTAACGTGAATCTTATTACTTATTCTAGAATAACCCATATATTTTAATCAAATGACTGTTTCTGTTAGGAAGTTGATTCCATATATTTTACTTCCTGAAGTTGCTGTTCCACCAACCAATCGCAACCACACACGCATTGTCGCATATGTAGTATGTGATTCCAAAAAATCTCTGGTTGTCTCCTGACCAGTCATACGAAAGGTCTTCAGAAGATGACCCCTAGTGTTTGCTTCATCAACGTAAAGAAAATCCCACAATCCACCCACACCACTGTGTTTTATTGTTATACTCTTTATACACACTCTAGAGTTGATCGTAAATTGGAAGATCGACCCACTTGTATTTATATATATCTTGTAGAATTCGTAGTATGTGGCTTTGTCTTCGGCGATGGAAACCAAATTTTCTAGATTAGACTTAGAAAAATCACCATCACCTATCGTTCCACCAGATCCACCAATTACACTTATCGTTCTTACGTCTATGACGCCACGTCTATCACCACTTTCTATGACGTAACAACTATAAATATTCTTCGGTATGTTATTCAATATAGGCATATATACAGGAGGAATAGACAACCTATTTCGACTAGCTTCAGCACCATAGATGAAGACATACAAAGTGTCACTAGGTGAGTTCGAAGTGATAGTGACTGTTATCTTCGTCGTTCCGCTCGTGGGGGCCTGTTGTTAATAAAGCACAAGAGGAAGAGAACCTTCCTGGTAACAACAACATTAGTCGCTCGCTTTATTTCACAATAAGCAGTATTATTTGGTTTCTTGCACACTATGTCTGTTCGTATGTTATATTTTTTGTTCACTCCAAGAACACCAAGATCTATAATAAACCTCGAAGGAGATCTAGAAACCACTCCCTCCACCGTTGATGGAACACCATGATAACTTGATGTATAACTCATTGAGTCTAGAGTGCCCTTTTTCATTGAGGTAAAACCATTAAAACTTTTGAGGTCTGAAGCAGTTATGTATTCAAAGTAATTCTGACCAACAATGTTAGTGGCTTCCACGATTCTATTATCTACGTATCCTTTAGTCGTCGCGTCGTTTTCATTGATTGGTGTTGAAACATTTACGATATTTTTGTTGTTCAAATCCATCTCATCTTTCCAATGTGATGTCCATGGTAACATAAGGTTACCTGGTGCAACCACACATGAATCTAGGTATATAGCTATTTCTTTATTGATTGGCACACTTAGCGTCACTACAAGAATGTATTCCAGAGATGCACCTCTTCTCGGTAGTATATTAGTTATTTGTGAACATTTAATTCTTCTATCATTTGTTGGTAAGTCTATGGATATACCTACATAGCCCTGTTTGGATGATTCCTTCAAGTGAACTATCATACTGGTATTGAGATCGACTTATCCAATTACGTCTACCCTTATAGCGCGTGGTGGTGGTCATTAAACGCGTGATTGAACTTGAATAAGAACGACAAATTTCCAGTAGCAGTAGACGAAGCTACAAGATTCGCCTTCCTCTTTGGTATACAATAATTGAACAAACCAAATGAAGGAACGCAATTTTCTCTATGTGTGCCAGAACCTTGTTGGTGACCAATTCCTATACGAACATTTTTGAAGTCGATGATTCCAGGACTAGAGTTGAAGAGGAACCTGGATTTCAATGCATCATCTCGTTCGTCTTTGTTTATCACAGCGTCATTGTCATACAATGCTCTTCCAACATTGGTCAATCTTTTACCTCCAAAATCGTAGTTTCCATCGGCCGTTATCTTAAGACCTGATCCTGAACTACCCTTATCCACTTTCGGACCTGTGTCGCCCTTTGCGCCTTGTTCGCCCTTGTCGCCTTTTGGACCCGTGTCACCCTTTAGTCCTTGTTCACCTTTGTCACCCTTATCACCCTTATCACCTTTGGGACCTTGTGGTCCGGATTGTCCAATACGTCCAGCAAGACCTCGAACACCTTTCGATCCTTTAGGACCTTGTATTCCTTGTTCACCTTTGTCACTTTTGTCACCTTTATCTCCTTTATCACCTTTATCTCCTTTATCACCTTTATCTCCTTTATCACCTTTATCTCCTTTATCTCCTTTATCTCCTTTCAAGCCCTGAACACCTTGACTGCCTTTATTACCTTTATCACTTTTAGGACCTGCGTCACCCTTTGGTCCTTTATTACCTTTATCTCCTTTATCACCTTTATCGCCCTTAGGGCCCACTGGTCCAGCACTTCCCCTTAGACCCTTTAGTGGTCCTTATTCATTTTCTTCTCTTAGACCTGATGCATATCCCATACAGTATTTGACTAGATACTATCAAAGTACTCGATAGAATCCTTATCTATCAACATTACGACCCAATGAGTACCAGGTCCTACATTATCATCAACATTAATCACATAATATCCACTGTTATTGCTCCTAGATATATTATTCCTTGAGAATACTCCAATAAAGTTTGGAAAGTTTAAATACTTTATCCACGATTCTATTTGAAAGTTTGAGATTGGTTCATCTATAAAGGTTGGTTTCATAGTATGTCTCCTATTAGAGGAATGTTTCTGAACGGACTTCTTGGACCCAATAAGAGTCATTTTCCTTGGGTATTTTTTTACGATAAGAAGGGGGTCTATTTCTTAATCCTTTTCCTTTGAGTTTTGGTCTATTTCGTAGTCGTCTACCTTTCGATTTAGGTCTTGGTTTATTCTGTATTCCTTGTCTTGTTAAGGCTTTTAGTACCAAAGGTATTCCAATACTTGCTAATACAGAACCAAGCAATCCACCTTTTTGCTTTACAGTTGGTCTAATTACGAGTTTCCACCACGAGTTAAAGCATCTTGTAGTTGCTTCTTTTGTGCTAGATGTTGATAGGTAATGAGTTTATCTATTTTGCTTGGAGGAATCATGAAACCACCTCTTTGTCCACTACCAAGTA
>JAOBYG010205082.1:0-10120 GCA_025403545.1 Epizoanthus stellaris
TTTCCGGAAACAAATAATTGTTTGACCAATCACAACGCGCGTACTATTTGAACGATATAACAATATATAGTTGTTGACTTGCAATTTAATTGTGCTCTGTGGAACATGAGTTTTTGCTCACCCTAGGGGTCTAATGTTACCCAAGGCCGAAGGCGAGGGAAACAGTTCTTCCCGAGGGTAAGCAAAAACTCATGTTCCATAGAGAACACCAGTCAACAATGGTTTTGTTATATTGTAATTATTAACACTAATTTGGAGCGAAAACTCTCCAGCTAGCTATGGGATATGAGTATTTGTTTCCGGAAACAAATAATTGATTAAACCAATTACAACGCGCAATAAAGTGAGAAATAGGCTTACCTTGACGCTTCAAGTGTTGTTTGATCATGTTTTGGGTGGCTTTGGAGCGATTTATGGTGAAATCTAGTTCTCCAAAGCCACCCAAAACACGATTAAACAACACTTGTAGCCCAAGGTAAGTTTATTTCTCACTTAAGTTACAATTCTCGTGAATTCACGATATTTCGAGCAGAAAATATGCAGTCTAATATTTCCTAATTTGGTAAACTGATCCCATACAAACTCTTATATTCCCTTCACACATAAAACCTGGTTCAGTCTCCTGTGAATGACCAAAACCACAATATTCCATAATTATGGAAAGTTCTATTTCCGAAAATAAAGTTTGGGATTCGTAAACCACTTCCATCTGCACCATCCTGCACTTTAGCTCAAAATCACTCGTTCTGTTTTGCTCTTTAATTTAGACTAAGGTGATACCACATTTCAGTATTTTCACAAGTGTTAGGCCCCGTGCACACTGATACGTTTTCATGTATAAACGCTATTTTATTTTCCATTTCCATGAACACAGTGATGATGCAAACCGTTGTCGATTTCAGCGAAAACAGAGATTCTGAGAACTGCCTCCAGAGTGGAATTCACTGGAAACGCAGTGCTATCGTTTTCGTGTGAACGGAACATTTGTAGAAAAGGCAAACTTCTGAAATCAATATGTTATGCGATCTGTAAGGTTCTCGTCCCGGACTGTGTAATGATAGTTCTCATTTCGTTTTCGAATGCAGTGTGGATAGGATCTTGGACGATTTTAATTAAATTTTACTCTCGTGTACTATGCATTATGGGGATCGCATGCCCGTTATCCGCTATTACTATTACAAGCGGTTATTAAATTTAGCGAATCTTCATGCATGAAAATCGCTAAATATATTACGTATTTAAAAATAAACATTCGGTAAATTTAGTAGCGCTGATTCCTATAAATAAGAATTCGCTAAATTTAGTAGCCGCTTAACCTTAAGGTTTCGATACTCACGAGCATATAAATTCCAGTACCCGTGGCATAACCCCCTCCCAGTTTTCCGCCCGTTTTGTTATCGGCCAAACCCCAACTCCCAAGGCCGATATGGTACGTCAAAAAATTATACGGGTTTTCTTGTACAACAACTTGTGAGAAAACTATGTCGAATTATTATCAAGCCACTCGGAGATATTTCCCCAAAATTTAGTTTTTTAGTTGATCAAAATATCACCTCTCCCAATGTACTGGGCCTTATATCTCCGAATGGTATTCACGAAATCTTTTTGGTATTTTGTTCTTTGTCACGAAGAGCTTGTATGCAAAATATTGAGCTTTCCGCCTCGACAAGGAATTATGGGATCGAAATGCGGACAAACAAATTATCTGTGATCAATCTGTACCATACATCTTCTATCACAGAAGTAACACTAAGAACGACCTTGAAAGTGAGCAAGCGACATCTACACTATATAGAAGACGCAGCAACAAGTTTTCCTTGCAGTTGCTGTGCACCATGGGATCGATTTGCCGACAAACACACGTGTTACGTCATCGAAAGAGAGCACTGTTCAATCCAGCTCCTGACAGCGCTGTGCGCGGGCAACTGACACAGAAACCATTTTAATTGGGCGAAAAATTATTGACAGGCCGCCACATTGGCGTTTCTCTTCCCTAGTCTCTCATGGTGTCCTCATCCATATGGCACCCGTCAAAATACAGAGGCAGTGTGAACTTGCAGAGTCGCCACCAGACTTTTAGAATAGTTGGCAATAGTTTGGGAGCATGCTCCCGAACCCACCCTCCACAAATCTACACGCTCTCTCGAGTCATATTTTGTGACATCTATCAAACTCTAAAACTGTATCTGACTAAACAATCAGATCATATGACGATTTTCGACTACCGATACTAAGCCCAAAACTTTCAGACGCAAAACTACTTCCCACAACAACCGTCCCCTCCCCCAACAAAACCATTGGCTTATATTTATGTGACGTAAAATGGGTGCCAGGAACCTGCCCATAACAAACACAACATAACACAGTTGGAAGGGCGACGCTTTATTGCAACTTGTCAATCCACTGTTGTGTTCAATATTTTCTCTTGCATCAAGTGCTACACTTTTATACTGACCGAGCATCCTATAATCCGTGACAGCCCGTGCCCAGGCCACCCCGTACAGGTACGGTAGTCAGTGTGCCATGCTAGCCTGAAAAATGGTCGGTTTAGTACTTTCTTTATACCTTGCCAAGTCAGGTGAATTTTTTTTCATAAACCCCAACACTGTGAAATAAAGGTTCGATTTGCTAGTTACTGACAAATCAGTGTCCTTGAAACCAAAACTAGTCTACAAATTGAAAGTATCGTGCAGAAGAAGTGAAAAATTAAAGTTGTATAAAAGGTTTGTTTCAGCTAGCTGATTGTAAATGTACAAACTAAAAAATAAAAAAAATGCTTTACATTATGTGATAACTGCCCGTTGTGTGTTGTCCGTTTATCAACAAACCCTTTCGATTTCAAACATCTTCAAACTGTCAGGCTCAGTAATAACAATATATACTGAAATCCTCCTATAGGAAGCTAGATTTACAGTACACTGGAACTACAATCTAACTCAGGGCCCGCGGAGCAGCTTTGAAAGAGGCGGGGGAGGAAAAGTTGGGGGGAGGGGCTTAACTCCGAGAAAGACCGCATAGTTTGCAAGCTCTATCCATATATATTGAACAAGTGAGGGGGCTATGACGAGTGCGTAAGCGCCAGCTTGCTAGCGGGTCTGCGGGTATGCTTCCCGGGAATATTTTTTAATTTTAAGCCCCTTCAAATGGCTGGAAATGTATCTAAAACTGTCAATTGTGTTGACAATTATCAATTTTATTTATATCAGCCTGAAGCACTAATTTTTCAGTTTATGCTAAAATTTGCTGTTTCAAATTTCAAGTTTTTTTTCGAAACTGCACAAAAAGGCTCCGTCTCAGCCCGTCTCTGCATGACCCTGACATATCAACTTTTAGTTGATCAATCTCAATAATGTAAACCAAGACTGACAAAAATCTACCAAAAAATAGTTTGAAACTTTCTAAACATGCACCGAGTGCGCTCTCAAATCCTATTTATTGTAATATTTGCATGCAAATATCATCAGCAGAAACCACTTACGCTGCAATCTCAGTTATCTTCGCGAATGAGACAAAGTTGTAAACGCAAAATATCGAGCTCCCACAATTCCTTGGGGTCTGTGTCTTATGCTTCAACATTGCACATTTCAGCTGTTGATATTGATGACCCTGGCAGTCTAAGGTGGGTAGGTTCTTTTCTCAAATTCTTAAAAATATTCGGAGTTATCGATGTTTAGCCCTGATGGGGGGCATGTCTGAAGGGTTGGGGCATAGTATTCTAAGTTTTTTATTTTAGATTTGTACATTTAAAGCAAGCTAGCAAACCGTTTTATAACACGTGCCCAAACCCCGCTACAAACAAGTTTAAGACTGAAACCTAACGATAAACTAAGACTCTGGATACAGCACATTCTTTACGCAACCTATACAATTATTTTGCTCCAGCCTGCACAATCTATGTGAAAATTGGATGAAAAACGCCAATATACACCAATAATAAATTATCAACGATTAAATTTAAAGTAATGCTATTTGTTCAAGAAGTTGAAACGTCTAACAACGGGAATGAAGCACGTGATATATATACTAGTTTTATGCCTGAAACGATTGCTGGTATTTCCTGGAACTCTTGTAGAGAGACGAGTAAGTTAGTTGGATAATGCAAAACTATAAAGCCTCATTGTACCAGTGGTAAAATCACAGCAACGATACTATTTGCTGATGCACAGGTACTGAGTCTGAATGTAACTTTCTTTCAGTGCCCAAATGATTTTTTCGGCACCAAATGCAGTCTGGGTACTAGATACTGTAACACGTCCAGAGGTAGCCCGTCCTACAAACCAAGCATGGATACCAAGTTTGGAAGTAACTTCAGAGTTTACAGGAAACCCTAAGGCTTAGAATAGAGTTTAGAAAAAACCCTTCAAACTAAAACCATGGCCAAGGGTAAACAAAGTCTAACACACACTGCAACTCCAGAGACTGCAAGAAAGCAGTGGGCAAACCCAGTGTTGCTGATCCTACACTTTGAAAACAAACTGTCCTAGAGTCGTCATGGCAGCATATTTTCGAGTGGGTTTATTTTCAGAGAGGATTTTTCATCTTGAAAATGGCCGTACTTTCAGTACATTAGTATGTAAATATAAGCCAATGTGCTTATTTTCGGGTGGGCCTGTTTTCGGAAGTATGTTTGCATTTGAAATTTTGGGGCTTATTTTCGGGGGAAGGATTATTATCGGGGGGGGGGGTTATATTGGACGTTTATGGCAGTTGTCACAGTCGTCAAGGTACACTCGCTAACACAACTACTAACCGAGTTGGTACAAGGACTATACTGCTGAGGGTCACGAACACGAAATGTGGATTAAGAGAAGATTAAGCTCGTCTCTATGGTGGACATATCCAATGAAACTTTCACAACTAATACGTTAGCACTCCTTCAGTTCCATAAAGTAGCAACATCTTAAATTCTCCTTGCAATCTCAATACAAAGGTATGCAGGCTTGTTATGAGAATAACAGAACTGGTCAGCTATGGAAAATGTATTTAACGTCCCAGAAGACCAGTAAGGCGAATTCATGTTTGGGGCTAACAGAAGTCAGACAATCTCAATCCATTCCGATATCCTAGACATGCATCAGGGTTCAAACTTAACTGATATCCAATTACCCCAGACAGGTAGAAATTAGTAACAATACTACTGCCGGGCAACTAAACTTAAATCCGATTGCTCAATGTAGCAAATCAGTTCACAAGTTAAGTATGAACCCTGATGCATGCGCACACGGCTAGTTGAACTCAGCAGGCACTCGACCATGCCTAGTCATCACCTTCCTCATTGTCGGCCTCTGCTGCGGCATCTGCTGCCTTATTTGTTGCCTGAAAATGACAATCAGCATTGCCATCAGAGTTTTGTTATTCAAGACACACAATTGTTTAGCATTTACAAGTTTAATCAGTATAACTTCATGTTATTTTGGTGTGTGTGTGTGTGTGTGTGTGTGTGTAAGGGGCAGGGTGAGTGGTGCGACGGAACTTCCACCTGCTTGGACCCCTTCCTCCAAACAAGGTTCCAGACACCAGTAGACTGAAATTTCTGGGCCTTTCTAGATTTCAAGGTACATGACAACACTGTTTAGGGCATTATCACAACTTTCAACTGAAACAAATATTATTACATAAATGAGTTGATGGTCACAAACAAACTTGCCCTAATAAATATTACAATAATGATAAACAATTTCTGATTAGCTGATATTCGTTTTGCTATAGGTTATTTCAATTCCATTTACACATTCCACACCAACAATTATATACTTCTCCTTAACTAATTTAGTATGATGATGTCCATGAGGTCACAAGAGGAAGGAAGCTAAGTACAGCACAACACTGCATAATACGGCACGGCACGGCACAGTGCAATACACTGAATACAGTGAAGCAAAACAAAGCACAGCACAGTGCAGCACAACACAGTGCAGTGCAGCACAACATGGCACAATGCAGTGCAACACAGCACAGCACAGTGCAGTGCAACAGCAGTGTAGTGCAACACAGCACAGTACAGCATACAGTGCAGCGCAACACAGTGAAGTGCAGCACAACACAGCACAATACAGTGCAACAGATCACATCACAGTGCAGCGCAACACATTACAGTGCAACACATCACATCAGAGTGCAACACATCACATCACAGTGCAACGCATCATATCATATCACAGTACAGCACAACACATCACAGTGCAGCGCAACACATTACAGTGCAACACATCACATCACAGTGCAACACATCATATCACTGTACAGCACAACACAGTGCAGTGCAGCACAGCACAGTTCTGTACAACACCACAACATAGTGGAGCACAACACAGCACAACACAGCACAGCATAGCACAGCACAGCACAGCACAGCACAGCACAGCACAACACAGTATAACACAGCATTGCACAGCACACCATTAGAACAATAGATTCCAACAATCCTTTACTTCTCCATTCATTAGACTATTAATGGGAGTAAATGTTGAAATCAAGATTTACTTGTAGTGATTGTCATGTTGTGATTCGTCTTCTAGTAGCCACGGTTTATGTTGTCACAGCAAAACTTTCAAAGGAAATTGAGAAATATTTATGTCCTCACTAATTGCCAACTACTTCAACTTGGATGCCACTGACAAAATCCTTTTGCTAATAGGGTTGGCTTGAAAAGCCAATCAATATCATCAAACAAATTACAATTTTTATTTTTTATTAATTTATACTATCAAGCAGCAACATTGTAGTTAGCATATTCGAGCCGTCCACAGAAACATGAAGCACTGTGATTTTACCTTCTTTTTCTTTTTCTTCTGAGCCTTTCGACTGACTGATGTTTGAAGAATAGCCTGCGGATTAGAAGCAAATTTATTGTTTAGTTCAGTGTCTGTCTGTTAGAAAGGTGATGTATTTCATTATTCGAAATTTGATGTCACTCATTATCAGACAGGTTAACTCTGACATACTAGGAGGCAACCTAAAGCAAGTGAAAGAGAAACAATGTATATAATTGGTTGCAGTGGTTGTCTTGCTAGAACATAGTGTATACAACTGATATGATATTCACCAGAGAGGTCAGTTCTGAAATTCTAGGAGGCAAACAAAAGACAAGTGAAGGAGTAACTGAGAACCAAATTAAAGGACTTTCCAAGGATTTTCAAGGGCATCTTCCCATAAATTCTAAGACCCAGGGTGGGCAGAAATATTTGAAAGTGACATGTAACACATCACCTGGAGGGGCGTAATGTCAAGGGAGGTGTACAAAAATGCTATCCTTGATCCTGTCCTGTTGGGGTGGGAGGTCCAGGGGTCCAGAGGTGGGATGTCAAATGGTGCATTTTCCTGCACTTTCAGCACAAAACAGAAAAATAAGAATGAGAATAAGAATGAGAAAATTTGGTTACCACAGAAACAAAGTTTCCAATGTTTATTCGAAAACTCAATGAACCTTCGAAGGGTTTTTTGGCCTACAAGCTTCATCCCAGCCCTAGTGTCTACAAACGTCTTTTTCAGTTGTAGAAAATGACCCTCTTCATAGTGCCTGCAACTACACCGAAAGCTGCCTAGTGTATATGCCACTGAATGCATGTATGTGTTAAGTTTTTACTGATAACTTTCTTCTATTCTGCTTTTACATGGATCTGATCATGCCACTCAATGAACACACTAACCTTAATCTTATCATCTTCAATAGAATACTCCGAGGTAATCATCTCTGGGTCAAAAGGTCCTTGAGTTATCCTACAAGCAAAGTATTATTGCAAAACTGATAGAAACGTATGGATTTCAAAGCTATATTGTAAAATTTATTTGGTTAATGCACCAATCAATGTTAAGCCGCAGGAGGGGGCATACATGGGGATCTGACAGTGCAAATCTGGTGGGGATTCTTGATCATTCTTAGAGAGACTCTATTCAAAACTCTTAAGAGATTATTTTGACCAATGTTAAACTCCCAAGGACGGTGCATTTGAACAGGGAAACAAATCTGAGTTCAAATCCCCCACCTATACCTGACTCCTCCCTCTGCGGCTTAATTATATCAGGTTGAATGCTTTCTGTTCTCTAAAACCCCACAACTTTCCATGACCTGAAAATCCAGAAATGCCCCAAAAATTGATGTATCATAATTGAAGGAGTTTCCTGTGAATAAATAATTTTTGTTTGTTCACACAAAGATCTGATTTTCCATGACCTTCCATGACCAACTTTGATTTTCAAGGATTTCCTGACCTGGATTTTGAACTATCGAAATTATATGACGTTCCTGGATTTCCATGACCAGTATGAACCCTGTAAGGGAGTAGGTCAAAACACAAGCCCCAGATAGAGCCCCACGTTTTTCAGCAGAAACAGCTGTCAGTGTATGGTACCACTTCCCCTCCCCCAACCCCCAGTTTTGACCACCTATTTCCATTTAAGGGGGACCCATTGACAATTTACGTACATAAAACAAACTGATAGCAAAAGACCTTTTTAAGATATTTTAAGGCCCAAGCTTGGAAAATTTAAGACCTAATGTAAACTGGTGTTGTCTTGGCCACATTCGAATGTACTAGTTATTCCACTATCAGGAAATGCAGTGTCCACAAAACCTCAGCCTTGAGCGTGTCATTTGAGCCAAAGGTTCCTGATTGCAAAGCTACATGTGAAAAAATGGCTACAAACACTTCAACATTTAACCAGTTGAAAAAATACATTTGACTTGAACAGAAATTTAAGGCCTTTTAAGACCTTGAGAAACAATTTCGCCGTATTTAAGACCTTTTGAAGGCCTTAAAAATACAAAATTAAAAATAAGACTTTTTAAGACTTTTTAAGAATCCGCGGGAACCCTGTAGGACACTTTTTCCCCAAATCCCCACACTGGGGCTGGATAATTTCATTGACTGGCTGCAGTACAAATATTGGTCAAATATACAAAATTAAATGCGGGGCTGGCACTGCGGCAAGTTAGACTGATTTAATGGAAAATATTTCGACTAGTAGGACTAGTCTTCTTCAGTGCCAGAGCTAAAATGAAAGAAAAATATTGGAAAAGATTGGTCAAAATATTCGACCCTGGGGCTGGCAAGACCACAAGATTAAGACAGACAGACAGAGTACTTTATCAGCACAATAATGTAATCTAAACAATACATAAGTGTGAATAAAAAAACATCATAAGGTGTTTCAAAATTACATTAGTCTACGTTAGATAGTGTGAATCAAATTAATTCAATGCCCCACATCACCCCCTCCCCCTCCGGCTTAGCATTGATATGCACAAAAGCGTTAAGGTTGCTATTTATAAGCAATCATATCTGTATTGCAAGGACGACTGATTAGCTAGGGAAACAGCTTATTGCATTTTTCATCAGCAGCAAAATAACCGTTGTGCTACCGAGTATCATGTCTGCCGATTGAATCATTTTCAATTTCACTGTTAATTTAGATTTGTGTACTACCTATGCATTTCCTTCACGACACTCGGTAAAGTTAGTTCGAGCTGTCGAGGGGGACAACGTTTTCTCCGTTTAAACAGGACCCAAGTAATATACGGTAAACTTCCAATAATAAGCCCAGGATTTATTATATTGTCTATATTATATGCTTATTAAAGGGACTTTTCGTCTTGAAAATGCCCGTACTTTTTAAGTACATAATTATATAAATACAAGCGAATGAGTTCATTTTTGGCAGGACCCGTTTTTTTAATTTTTGGACTTGTTTTTATGGGGTTTTTTTTTGGGGAGGGCTTATTATCAGGAGTGCTTAATATTTTATATATGTTTTAAACTTGAGCTCTTTTTAACACGTGTGGTAAAATCAAAGAAACAACCCTAACTTGACTGCACCTGAGGCTAGTACGATATCTTTGGTGAAATGTTGACTAAAACTGCCATATTACCATAACCCATGTCGCTGTACCGGCTGCTTCAACCGATTGTCATGAAATATAGACAGTGCAAAACGGAGACCAAAACTACTTATAATAGAGTTTGCAATTGGATCCATTGTGCCGGATAGTCGAAGTGAGTTAGATTCATTTTCGAGTGCCCATAGGGTGGATCACGTAACTTGATTCCACCAATATGTCTTGTGTTTGATGACGTCAGCATCACACAGACCTCATCTGGTTGACTGTACAAGAGTATATATT
>JAOBYG010205193.1:0-10119 GCA_025403545.1 Epizoanthus stellaris
AGTAACAGTAGCAGTAACAGTAGCAGTAACAGTAGCAGTAACAGTAACAGTAGCAGTAACAGTAGCAGTAACAGTAACAGTAACGGAACAGTAGCAGTAACAGTAACAGTAACAGTAAAGGTAACAGTAACAGTAGCAGTAACAGTAAAAGGTAACAGTAACAGTAACAGTAACAGTAGCAGTAACAGTAGCAGTAACAGTAGCAGTAACAGTAGCAGTAACAGTAACAGTAGCAGTAACAGTAACAGTAGCAGTAGCAGTAACAGTAGCAGTAACAGCAGCAGCAGCAGTAGCAGTAACAGTAGCAGTAGCAGTAGCAGTAGCAGTAGCAGTAACAGTAGCAGTAACAGTAACAGTAACAGTAAAGGTAACAGTAACAGTAACAGTAACAGTAACAATAACAGTAATAGTGTTAGTAACAGTTAAAAATTTAAAATAAGGCATAATCCGAACAGAAACATATTGAGTTAGTATAATCATAGGGATACCGTGTATGTATATGCTGTGACGACATGAATGTTACAAAACCAATTAGCAAAACTCAAAATGTCATCACGAGTCACGGAAGCACAGAAACACACCGTACCTCACATTTGAATGGTTTTTCATCCGAGTGTGCAGTCATGTGCATCCTCAGTCCATACGATTTGGCAAAACCTTTGCCACACTTGTCACAGTTATATGGTGTTTCACCAGTGTGTCGCACCACATGGGACTTGAGACCTGTGCGGGTGTAGAAGGCTTCCTCACACTTGTCGCACTTGAACTGTCTGAACCCATTGTGCCTGTTTATGTGCTGTTTTAGGCTGCCTGGTACAAAAAAAAGAAAAAGAGAAATATGAAAAAATATGAATCTAATAAAACTACTATCATTTCTTATATATGTCCAGAGCCTTCAATGAGTTCAGCCACGATTGACAACCACAAGATGGTGTACGGCAGACGTTGGTTGGAGAAAACTGTTTTTGAGGGGCGTGTTGAAGAGCAACAACAACACAGACAACTTGAATACAAAATGTAACTGATAGTTCTGCTAAAGAGAGCAACAAGAAAGTTGGGAAAGTTACCTCTGTGAGCAAAGCACTTGTCACATTTGTCGCACTTGTACTTCTTCTGTCCCGAGTGTGTTACCATGTGCCTCTTCAGATAGCTCTTGTCCTTGAAAGTGCTGTCACACACATCACACTTGTATGGACGTTCGTCTTTGTGGGTTAACAAGTGTTTGCTGTAACAGCTAGCCCAGTGCATAATCCTGCCACATACTTCGCACTTGTATTCTGGTCTGCATTCTGCAAACATGCATAGTGGATAGACGTGTGTGAACCAAAGATACTACAGTGATGCTCTCACTTGGCCTGTGTAATGGTGTTAATGGGAAAGGATGGGAGGAGTGAAAAAATAAGAAAAAATAAGAAAAGGTGAGAGCGTGGGAGGAAACTGGGGGTGAGAGAAATCTTCCACTCTCTCTTCTCCTTTCTCTTGCCCCCCTCCCCCCACCGACTATGCAGGCTAGCTTTCACTCGGCAAAGTAAACTAATACACAAGACGTAATCAGTCACAGCAACACAAAGTATGCTAATGCACACAAGTTCCCACAAACACATACATGTATTATGTAAAATTGTAAATAGTGCTCAGAGAAAATACCTGCACTGCACTTGATGGAGAAATGTACACTAATTTACTGAGAAGAAACAGAAGGCCGATTATTTAAATGGTGTCTAGGCTATTGGCTATCTACTGTTCGCAACACCTTGAAGAAAAGATAGCCATTGGCTAAAATGTAGACTTCCGTTTTAATAATCAGCCTAAAGAGTATAGGAGATTTACATGTTTTGTTCTCTAGTTTAGACCATTGTCATTCTATTCTCTGATAATCTCAGAAATCTCGATTGGAAAAAAGAATTAAAAATAAAGATGTAAAATAGCGTCATCATGCAAAAACCTATTAAACAATTTTGAAGACAATGGTCTGGTTTAGTTGTGAAAGTTATTTGCTTATCACTCTTTTACTGGGTTATGAAAGAAACAGAAAGAGGGAACAAACAACCACATGCACCATGTTGCACAAATGTTTGTTTCTTTTCTTTCAATGGAATCGATAAATTTGTAAGATCGCACGGCTCTTCCTTGAAATGTACAAGCATGTTCTCCTGTATCTCTGAAGCAGAATGGCTTCTTTCAACTGACACTCATCGATCATACACCTGCTTGAAAGTGGCAGTGTGCAAAAGGAAACACTCTTGATGAGGCGAAGTAGAATGATGCAAGAAGTGTAAATAGCTTCTACAAGGTTCCTGAATGATTCACAATGTTTGGACATTTATAAAGGTACCGTACAATTCTGGTTGTTTTTCTTAGCTATGGAGCTCTTCTCTATAGTCTAGCATAGTCTAATATCGCAGAGCACATTTCCCAACAGTCTAATACGGCATTGCATAGTTAACAATTATTCCCTGAAGTGGAGGT
The DNA here is from genome assembly GCA_025403545.1 of Epizoanthus stellaris. Taxonomy (NCBI): domain Eukaryota; kingdom Metazoa; phylum Cnidaria; class Anthozoa; order Zoantharia; family Epizoanthidae; genus Epizoanthus; species Epizoanthus stellaris. The sequence continues at coordinate 2,470 of JAOBYG010205193.1, forward strand.
GAATATTTACCTCTAGGCACCGACACTGAAGGGAATAATTGTTTTAGTATTTGCCAAACCAGTGAATTGAGACTGAAATTAGAGCTTTATTTTGTTCAAAAAAAGCAATTTACTTCACATATTAGGCGCACGCTCACATGCGGTCATGCATGAGTGGTCGGAGGTGAATATCACTGGATAACCCTAGTTTGATTAACCAATCAGAGCGCGTGAAAAGCACTATTCGCTGGTTTGGCAAATACTAATCTTGTATAGCTGGTCTCGACTATACAGTCTAGCATAGTCTAACATAGTGTAAATATATAGCAGAATTCATGGTTTTATACAAGGACAATGACACAATAAGGCATTACTCTCGAATTAAAGATGGCACTAAAATATATCCCAACAATTTTCTTAACATTTGCCAACATGATCTACCTGTCATATCAGTGGTAATACAACAAAAACAAACTGGGGGTTACCAGAATAATTTTCATGTTATTAGCCTCGGAAGTTGAAAAACAAAATGAAATAGACTGTTTTTTGTTCCCATACATGTAGTTATCAATTTCGACATGAAAATATTTACAGCCCAGGGTTTTCGCATTTTTTTTCCCTTCTTTGATTTTTGCACTTCACGAGAAAGCAGAAATGCAAAAATAAAAGGAAAGAAAGGAAGAAGAAACGAGACATTAATAAATTGTTTACAATTTGCTCAATCATGAAAGAAATGCAAAGTATTAAGAAACGTTATCTTCACCTTGGGCGAGTAATGTTTAGTATTATGTCAGGCCTGTAGATCCAAACTGTTTAATGCCACCTTAGGAATACAGTAGGAAGCCTCGTAGCAGTTAAAGTAACCACAAAGAGATCGAAGGCGATGTTTAAAAGTCTAAGATGCAATTTTCTTGTGTCAATGTTGCACAATTAATTGAAAGCATCACAAGGTTTTAATTTCAAAGACTAACTGGGCTTTGCACGAAGTTTAAACAAGAACACCAACAACTAATGTAAATAATTCTAGATAAACAAACTTGGAAACAAATTTGTTGTGCAATTTTTTTCTTATCTCCCAGGATGCCAGATGCTGGTGCCACAGGTGCACGACGTGGCAGTTTCCCACATTTTAAGACAGAAAAGGACATTTGTGAAAACACACTTTTCGTTAATAAAAGTATTTATAAAAGGCTAAAGTTTAAAAAATAATTTGAGTATTTAAGAACTCTGCTGCGATGACAGACTTTTTATCCTGATGGTGACTTTTACGTCCAAAACGTTGGATTTTGAACTCCAACATTTTAAACTTTAGCCTTTTATAAATATTTTTATTACTTTTTAGCGAATATTATGTCAACTTACTTTTCTTTGTAAAATACAATTGTTCATGGTAAAATATAAATAAATTGGAGCAATGGTTCCTTTTAAATGAACCGGAAGGAAAATGTCAAAACTTGCAATATCATCCAATCAGAGCATGCACACACTTTTAGTTCGTGTTTTGAGTGTGAGTATTACGGAAGAATCAACGTTTTTAGCAACCACTGTGTCACAGGTTATTTAAAACATGCAATAGCTAAGGAAATAACTTGATTGTACACTGAAATGGCCAAACCTCACACAGCGAAGACAATCTGCAAGTACAAGAACCTTGGTCTCAACAAGTTTTAAAGTGGCAATTTTTTATTTTTCCTTGCAACTTCACCTGCTGCGTGTTCAAGAGGGAAAGAGAGGCAATTTGCAGTCTGACTGCACGAACAGGTTGTTTTATTGAGTTTTTATCAGTTTTGATTCAGTTAATTAAATCACTGATAAGACAGTCTTAACTACAGGCTCATGCATGCTACCATGTGCTTCACACATTTCCAAGTACACTTCCAATGACACTGAAGATATGAACAACACAAGACAAGTACTTACAGATAGAAAATAATACACCAGGATATATAGAGGATATTACACAGTAGCAAGAAGATATGGATTTTATCTTTCGAGTGGCAAGAACAATATCTCACGAGTGAGGCTTCATGAGAAGAAAAATCCATATCTTTGAGCATACCGTGTAATGTTTTTTTTTAGTATATGGTTCGGAAAATGTTAGGAAAATTTTCGATACATTTTCGTAAAATCTTCGGGACGATTCGGGAAATCTTCGGAAGTGCTCGGAAATCATCGGGAGTGTTTTGAAGTGCCAAGGGTATTATCAGAAATGTTTGGAAATTTATCTAAAAACTTCGCAGAACTCGGAAAATTTTGTACATCCGGGACCCTGAGTGGCGTATTTTCTATATCCCCCTGTGAAATATGGATTCTACGAGTGGTTTAGTTCTTAGTAAAACACTCACATCCATATAATAAATTTAACTAGAGGGCAAAGACGATTCAAACTCGACTGCACTGTTAGAGCTGTTATTTCTTACTCAATATTTACAATATGACCAAGAAACATTGATTTTTCCTCAAATTCCATGTATTTGATTACTGGTATATCTAATGCTTCTCAATCATGTTCTGCCAAGTCAACCAACTTAATTTCTAATTGATATTGATAAGACCTGTGTTCAAGGGCTAATCAATATTTAACAATTATTCAATGAACATGCATTGAATATGAGGTGATAGATAGCCAAAGAGGCACACAGTGCCTAGTTTGCATCCATCAAGTGTGAGTGGAATAATTGTTTTATTAAATACCAACTTTAAAAGTTTACTTCTATTTCTTTATAATTTTGTGTAAACCGAGTGGAATTTAGTGTAAAAGAAGTGGAATTTAGTGTAAAACAAGAGGAGTTGAAAGTTTACTTCCATTTTAAGAAACAGCTGTTTTTCCATGTATGGTCAAACTAAGGTATATGAGCTGATAGCTAGTGAGTAGTGAACCAATCAAATTGCTATAAATCCAATATCCAGTGGTTGGTATGTAATAATTACAACTGTAACCAATAAATATCAATTGTTTTTCAAGTTCCGTACGTTATTTGTATATCTGGTGCTTGTGTACACTACCATGTGCTTCACCAAGTACATTTCCAATGACACTGAAGATATGAACAACACAAGATAAGTACTTACATAAACTATTGTACCAGGATATATTTAACACGTGCTGTAGGTGGTGTATTATCAACTCATAAAAAATGCATGATAATCCATTCTGCCAGTTTTGTCAATCATCTTATCAAACATTTTTAAGTGCCATCACACGTGAAAAGAAACTTATGTTTGATTATCAAAAACATCCAATGGTCAAAATCCAAAAACCATTGTTGATGACAATGTGAAAATGGTGTTGTGTTCATTAAATTAAATGTGTTTATATATTGATAACACACCAGCTTTCTCTTCTTCGTAGTTATATGGAGAATGTAATTAAACTTGCATGCAATAGAAATAAACAATCTACCACTGCCTACAAGTAAAAGTGTCAACTGTTGGGTACATGCCATGTAATATAGGTTACTTCATGGAAAGCGTGCAAGCACAACTGTTTCTCACGCGTTGTGTGGTATCCCAAACAAACAAGTCAGCTTGGAAGTGAGAGGGATTAATGTTACCCCTCAATGAATTAATAAAAATTAACAGATGTATTTAAGTATCCATATTGTAAAAACAAATTATATTTTAATTCACAGCTTCAAAAGCTGCTTGCAGTATAGTTCAGCTAAAAACATGGAAATTAATAAATGATGTTTAAAGTTTGTTACTAAACCAATCAGATAAGAAGCCAAAATCCACACCTGACAAGTAAATCCAGTCATGTCAGCTGTCATAGTTTGCGGTATCAAAATATCTTGTTCTGGATTGGTCAAGAAAGACATTCCACACATAATTCTCTGAGCTCACGGTTTTCTGAGCCGCAGTGTACATGTAAACAGTTACAACAAAGATAACTTGTATTCAATACATTTTTCCCTTTTCACAATCTACAGATCTGTGAAATTTGACAACTCATGAAAAACAAAGTCCACTGGCATGAACATTCGCTATTTTCTACCTGGAGCATATCTTTAGTGTCAACGTGAGCACTTCAACTATGAATAAGCTAGCCTGTAAAACTAAATACAAGATAAAATCTGCTCTCTATCTGGCGTAGCTTCTCATGATGACATATCAAATGATAACTTCTTTGCATACATTAATTTATTGATACACAACTCTAGCTAGACCACATTTCGGGTATATAAGAATATATCACACTCATTTTTTTCAGAAAACATTCATGTTAACAAATTTCGTCCATTTAGTTTTCTCCAAATAGAAATTTTATGTTTTAAAATACAAAATGTTATTTTTTATCTTTTCTTTGTTTGCATATTCCAAAGAGCGTGTTCTATTGGGATCAACCATTTTCGGTTGGTTGGGTTTCTTCATGTTCTATTGGGAAAATACCGCTTTTGGTTGGTTTGGTTGATCAACTTTTCAACCAACTCAAAACTTGGTTGAAAAGGTTGAAAACGATGGGTAGCTACCGCTGGCATGTACGCGGGCATCGTTTTCGTATGTTGTCAACAAGTCGTCAGCAAACAAAATGGCAGCTTTTGCAAATCCAAATGACGATATTGACGATATTGCAATAACTTCTTCGACATATCCAGTGATATAACAGGCTTGTTTGCTCATTTTCTATGAAAGTGCTGCTGTATTCTCTAGTTCGTCATCAGATTTATATGATGGAATTTCATCTTTTAAAAACTCTGACAAACACAAGAGAATGTGAAAAGAAGCTACTTGGTGAATTTCCACCATCTTGCTTATGCATTTACGTGGAATATGAATATCCCCAGGAGCAACCACATTTCAACCAAAAACGGTTGGAAAAGTATTCTGTTGGGACACTTCAACCAAGCCAACCAAAACCAGTTTAGGTTGAAATGGATGATCCCAATAGAACACACTCTAAGTATGGTCATTTAAGAATACCCCATTTCCGAGATACGGTCCAGTTCCTGAGAACAATAACATCAGATTGAGGCTAGGTGTAAAATCTACAGCAAATGTATGGAAACGTGGCACCAAAACTCGATTTAACGTTGTTCTCATGAATTAGAACGTATCTCGGAAATGGGCTATTGGGCTGACACTTGGCATTTGAAGCTTGACTACTACATCATGAAACAAGAAACTAAACAGATAACGAACAATGTCATTCCATTTTGATTGTTCCGATATTAAAAAAATAATATTAATTTCATTTCTAGCATACATGTTATATGATATGTTCACGTGTGTGTAACAACGAATGCTAAATCCTAACAATTACAAGGCCCACTTTACAACTATAAGCCAATCAGTAGATCAGTTAAGATTAATGTAAACAATTACAAAACATAACATCTACAATTACGAATTATAATTTTTCCATATTAAAATATGGAAAATATGGGCCCCAATTGTAACTGATTTAGGAGCCTATAGAAGTGAACCTAAACCATCCAAAAGGCCCTCTGCATTACAACGTAGTACATCAAATTGTTTTTGTTATACGAGTAGCAAAACATCACATTGTGGTATATATACCAGTCACCAAACGAAATAATATTGACGTACTACATCCTAATGCCTAAGGCCTATTCTCATTGCAGCCATGGTTATTAAAGGTCCATTGTACTAGTTAGGCCAATCAGCATTCCGCTGATAGAGTGCCTGTTACCATATGAACAGTTCTAATACTTATTCACACTACATGTAGCCAAGATTGCACGTTTACGATTCTTAAACACTTCAGTAACTCTGCTGTCCCCAAACATAGCTAGTTGACCAAATCTGTTAACATAGGCAAATCCACATCGTATGCCAAGTAACTTCAATTCATCCACATGCTTGCGCACCTGTGCCAACTTGCGTTCGATGTCACGTGATCTAGTGCCCCAATGCTTTCCTAAAGTCATGCAATAACATATGGATGACAAGAAAATAATGAATTATGAGGCTTAATGAACAAGTTCCAGGTGTAAAACACTGGCAGTATGTATAACGTCTTGGCTAGTGACACTCACCTGTTGTTTTACAGACGCACACTGCTGCCTTCCCTTTGTTAGTAGAGTTTACCATGATCAAGCAGTACATGATTAGAATCCTTATTGACACATCACAAAGCAGAAGTCTTAAAGGGAACCTCAGCTGAAAACACTTTTGCTGTCAAATAAAACTTTAGTATTGCCTTAGTTCAGATTGGCAGTTTAAAATCGATAATTCTGTTCACAGAGCTAACGCCAAGCAATTTCGTTTGACTATTTCTTGCTTCGAATTTTCCGTGTGGCGCCATCTTGAAACGTGACGTAATTGTGTGGCAGTGCCAGGCCCCCTCTTGGCGAAATACAATGAAAGTGAACGAGAGGGGGCCTGACACTGCAATGCAATTAAGTCACGTTTCAAGATAGCGGCGAGCGGAAAATTCGAAGCAAGAAATAGTCAAACTAAATTGCTTGGCGTTCGCTTTGTGAACAGAATTATCGATTTTAAACTGCCAATCTGAACTAAGGCAATACTAAAGTTTTATTTGAGAGCAAAAGTGTTTCTCAGCTGAGGTTCCCTTTAAGAGTAGTTTCACAAAATGTTAACAAATTAGCGTTTTGTTGCAAAATCACATCAATTTATTTTATCAGATTAAAACCTGTTTCAGTGAAAGCATCATCAGGTTCGACTGTACATCTCGACTTTTCTGTTAAGTTTAACAGATCTTCAGACTGATGTAATAACTGACTAGTAGTATACAAACAGCGCATTCGAATTTAAGGTAATACCAACTCTCTTTGCCATGGCAATGGTAGGTGATGGTAGAAATATTGTTCCGAGGAACAGCTCGAGCTCAAACAATCAGCTCAACGTTTCTTTTGACTAATCACATCAGAAAGTCAACAGTTCATCTTACAAATAACAACTCTACGTTGCTTTCTGACATCAGATTAAATGCTTTCCTAGCAATGCAGCAAATCTAACATGTTAGCAATCCATCACTGGTTAGCAGAATTAATTCTCAAAGGGAAAAATGAATATTTTTCCAATTTCAGTTGAGGAGAAAACGTGGCATTACGACATTTGGGATATTTATGGTAATCCCTCTTCAACATGACACAGGACATGACACAACTTGTTAGAAGCAATAATATTAGCAGAGTTATAGGAGTTAACATGCATTAGGTTTGTTGTTACATATACACTGCACCATACTTGTCTTCAAAATCATATACATGTACAAACACCTTTCTGTAACAGAACATCCAATACATTTTGCCCATACATGACATCTATGGTAAGCATTTGCTATCCACATCTACTGTATGTGCATACCCATCCTCCCTGGCAATGTGTTTAAACAATAATAAAAGAGGAATCAAGACCCTGGTTATAAACTATGTTGCTATACTACTATGTCACTTGAGTTACCGTGGGGAACATAAAAAAACACGAGTCCCTGGAGTCACTAGGTCCCCTGAGTATAAGCCCCCTCAAAATAAGCCCAAGAAAAAGCTTATGAATGATATAAGAGTTGTACTCATTATCGTAGTATATACATAAAAATAATTTTAATAATAATAAATAATAAATCAATCAATGTAAACTCTACTGTACATATATACTAAATTTGTCACACAATATATGAAATGCACTCCTAGGACTATAACAGGGTTTTAGTATTGCAGGCACTTCCCACATCCAATGGTATCTGGG